>VSMD01041764.1:0-55938 GCA_008750895.1 Mirza zaza
AGTCTCGCTTTGTTGCCCAGGCTAGAGTGAGTGCCGTGGCGTCAGCCTAGCTCACAGCAACCTCAAACTCCTGAGCTCGAGCAATCCTGCTGCCTCAGCCTCCCGAGTAGCTGGGACTACAGGCATGCGCCACCATGCCCGGCTAATTTTTTTTATATATATATATTAGTTGGCCAATTAATTTCTTTCTATTTTTATAGTAGAGATGGGGTCTCGCTCAGGCTGGTTTTGAACTCCTGACCTTGAGCAATCCGCCCGCCTCGGCCTCCCAGAGTGCTAGGATTACAGGCGTGAGCCACCGCGCCCGGCCCTATGGTAGATTCTTTAATAACAAGTAGCTATAATTTGGATTCTGTAGAACACTTCATATTCCCCAAGTAAGCCCAGAAGAGTTGACACTAGATCTGTGGTCTCAACCTTTCTGTGTTTGTACACAGCACAGTCTCATTATACTAGAACTTCAGCAGCATTTGTAAGAGGGAGGAAAGATTTAAAACAATACTCAGGCTGGGCACAGTGGCTCACACCTGTAATCCTAGCACTCTGGGAGGCCGAGGCAGGCGGATTGTTTGAGCTCAGGAATTTGAGACCAGCCTGAGCAAGAGCGAGACCCTGAGACCCCATCTCTACCAAAAATAGAAAAATTAGCCTGGCATGGTGGCGCATGCCTGTAGTCCCAGCTACTCGGGAGGCTGAGGCAGGAGGATCCCTTGAGCCCAGGAGTTTGAGGTTCCTGTGAGCTAGGCTGACACCACGGCACTCTAGTTGGAGCAACAGAGTAAGACTCTGTCTCAAATAAATAAATAAAAATAAAACAATACTCAACAACACTAACTACATTCTGAGGTTCCAAGTAGACACGAATTTTGGGAGACACTAGTCAACCCAATACATATATCCACTCTCTTAATCATTTACACTGAAATATTCTAAGCTTAATTACTTAGTCCATGTTTTTGTTATCATTCTGCAACTAAAGAGATGAAGAAAAGCTATTCAGTAGTCCAGACAATATTTCTTTTTTTTTTTCTGAGACAGAGTCTACTTTGTTGCCTGGGCTAGAGTGAGTGCCGTGGCATCAGCCTAGCTCACAGCAACCTCAAACTCCTGGGCTCAAGCTATCCTCTTGCCTAAGCTTCCCAAGTAGCTGGGATTATAGGCGTGAGCCACCACACCTGGTTAATGTTTTTTTGTTTGTTTTTTTTGTTTGTTTGTTTCTATTTTTAGAAACAAAACTGGCTAATTTTTGTCTATTTTTAGTAGAGACAGGGTCTCACTCTTGCTCAGGCTGGTCTCGAACTCCTGACCTCAAGTGATGCTCCTGGTTCAGCCTCCCAGAGTGCTAGGATTACAGGCATGAGCCACCGTGCCCAGCCTCAGACAGTATTTCTTGACCCCCTACTTTTGCTATTAGTTAAAAAAAAAAAACACACACGTAAAGATGCACTAAAAACAAACAAAAAAACCCCCCCAAAATCTAAACAGCAGTAGAAGGACAGTTATAAAAGTGAAAAAGAAGAGACAAAACAATCCTTGGAATTTTCCAGGGCTATTTCATTTGTTTTTTTGTTTGTTTTGTTTTGAGACAGAATCTCGCTTTGTTGCCCAGGCTAGACTGAGTGCCATGATGTCAGCCTAGCTCACAATAACCTCAAACTCCTGGGCTCAAGCAATCCTCCTGCCTCAGGCTCCCGAGTAGCTGGGACTACAGGCATGCACCACCATGCCTGTCTAATTTTTTCTATATATATTAGTTGGCCATTTAATTTCTTTCTATTTATAGTAGAGACGGGGTCTCGCTCTTGCTCAGGCTGGTTTCGAACTCCTGACCTCGAGCAATCCATCCGCCTCGGCCTCCCAGAGTGCTAGGATTACAGGTGTGAGCCACAGCGCCAGGCCTGTTTCATTTGTTTTTTATTTTTTTAGAGACAGGGTCTCACTCTGTCACCCAGGTTGGACTGCAGGGGTGCAATCACAGCTCACTGCAGCCTCAATCTTCCGAGCTCAAGCAATCCTTCTGACTCAGCTTTTCAAGTAGCTGGACTATAGGCATGCACTACCATGCTCAGCTAATTTTTAAATTTTTTGTAGAGACAGGGTCTCACTTGTTGCCCAGGCTGGTCTCAAAGTCCTGGCCTCAAGTGATCCTCCTGCCTCGGTCTCCCAAAGTACTAGGATCACAGGTTCACACCTGCCACCATGCCTAGCCATGGCTGTTTTATTAAGAAACCTCAGTAATCAAATATTTAATTATTCTACACTAGTATTTTCAAAAGAAAGCAAACTGGCATACATGCCACCAAATAGTAATCACTAAAACAGGAGTGTTATATATGCTGAAGCACAGATGCCTAACAGATACTCGTATTTACCATAGATGAAACCTTGAAATGTCTATATAAAATATCATTTAAACTGTATATTGAGGTTAAGAGTCATCCTAATTCAATTATAGCCAGGTCTCGGTATTGAAATAAACTTCATGCAGGGCACTGTGGCATGCACTTTCTTGTAGTTCCAGCTACTCAAGAAGCTGAGGTGGAAAGACTGCTTGAGGCCAGGAGTTTGAGGCCAGCCTGGGGAACACAGATCCCAAAACAAACAAACAAACAAATTAACTAACTAACTAAATAAATAAAAATTCCAACTGCTATGGACTATCCCACTTTGGCACATAAAAGCAAGCAGAAAAAATGAAGAGGACCAGATCAATCCATATATGTTCACATTATCCAAGTTCAAGCAAAATGGAAACCTGACACCAGACCAATCAATTTAAGAGCAGCATGTGCTCAAGCCCAAACGCCCCACGCTGCTGGTTTAACATGAGGAAGGGGCATGTTAATGGGTGATCACACAGGAACCGCACTTCACACCCTGTGAAATATGCCACTTAGATAGCCTATCTCCCAACTCGACCCTGCCACCAGGAATGCGAATGCAAGGGTGAGAACACAGGTTTACAATCTGAGGATAAATATACACCTCGTCTTGCTCCCTTCCCAGCTCTTAAGTCACATTAACGGTAGTATCTCATCTTCCTCCTATTTCTGTCCTCCCAGAGTCTGGTTTGCAGCTGTATCACTGTTGTTAGGCGGTGCCACCAACATCCACCATCACAACCTCTGCCAGCAACGTAGGTGCCAGCTCTTCACTTACCCCACATTTGTCTATCATGTACCTTCTAAATAGCTGGTGGGTCTGGTTTCCCCTTTTCCTTCCTTGTCCCCCTCCCACCACTGCCCTACCTTGGCCCCATTCTCACACCTAGACTACAGGTATAACCTGGCTGGTCCCTTGCTTCAACTTTAGCTCTTCTAATCCAGCTCCCAGAGACATTTATTAATATCTATCTAAAATCCAAATCTTATTCGACCAGTCCTGGCTTAAAAAAACTTCAGTGGCTGCTCAAATGCTGAAGATAGGGATCGAATGCCTCTGCATGTATAGAAGCAGCCATCTTAAGCATTTCCTCTGCTTTGTGCCTCACTCCACACACACACTCTAACCTCAGTTTACCCTGCCTTAGTCTTATTTATTCTTCAGGCCTCAGTTTTAACATCACTTCTTCAGGGAACTGTTCCCTTATGCCAAAACCCAGGCAGGTTCCTCACCATACAAAATAAAATCCACACGTCCCACCGTAGCTCACATGTCCCTCTTCACCTTCACCTCCTGCCTATCATAGCCCCCAGATCACTCTGCCCTAGCCACATGGGCCTCCATAAACAAGTGAGCACAAGACTGTCCCACACAAGGCCTTTGCAGCTCTGCTCCTCTGTCTGATACTCTCCCCAGAACCTCAAATGCATGGCTAGTCCTTTCAGTTTCTGCTCAAATGTCACCTCTTCAGAGAGGTTCCCTTCAAACAACCCATCTAGAGTAGTCTCGAGCTCCATTTCTATGCCCAATGCTGTTATTTTCTTATCTATGCCAATCTCAAATTACTTGTGCATTCATGTGTTCAAGAGCTTGCTGTCCATTACCACTAGAATGAAAGTTCCATGTAGGCAAGAGCTTAGTCCTGTTCATTTGCCTCAGCCTGTGTCTGGACCAGTGCCTACCTAGCATATAAAAAAGACCTCCATGGGGGTTAAAAAAGATACCTAAAGAATATTTGTTGGCCAGGTGCGGTGGCTCACACCTGTAATCCTAGCACTCTGGGAGGCTGAGGCAGGAGGATTGCTTGAGCTCAGGAGTTTGAGACCAGCCTGAGCAAGAGCAAGACCCCATCTCTACTATAAATAGAAAGAAATTAGCCAAACAACTAAAAATAGAAAAAAATTAGCTGGGCATGGTGGCACGTGCCTGTAGTCCCAGCTACTTGGGAGGCTGAGGCAAGAAGATCGCTTGAGCCCAGGAGTTTGAGGTTGCTGTGAGCTAGGCTGACACCACGGCACTCTAGCCCGAGCAACATAGTGAGACTATCTCAAAAAAAAAAAAGAATATTTGTTGAAATAATAAGAGAGGAGAGGGCATATGTTGCAAAGTCATCCGGTAAGCTTAAAATCACCCATTTAAGTCAACAAATATATATTGACAGGTTTTCTGGCAAAATAAAATGTTTCAAGTACATATTCTTTTTTTGTGATTTTCTGCTTTAACTTACCCTTTTCATTTAACATCTTCTGGTCTAGATCCCACCAGCAAGGAAGGCTTCTAATGTGACTAGCCAAAGAGTTATACAGCACTTAATAGCAGTTAAGATTCCAACCTAGATCTATCTATTCCAAAGCTGTGCTCTTCCCTGCACTGTGTGTTAAGCTGCTGGTATAAAGTCTTGATTATTTGAGTTATAATATGTGAATAATTATCATAAAAGTACCCAACCCAAGATGCCCAAATTAAAGCACTCAAAACTTTAGTGAGGTACTTCCTGGCCACTAGTTCACATGCAGTGGCTAACTGAAAACTAAAATTATCAGTCATTGAAATGTTTTGTATTTTTAAACACAATTTTAAAACTATATTCAAACAATTTTTGACATAAAATTCAGATTAGCTGGGCACAGTGGCACACACTTGTAGTCCAGCTGCTTGGGAGGCTGAGGTGAAGATCACTTGAGCCCATGAATTGGAGGCTGTAGTACACTATGATCACACCTGTGAGTAGCCACTGCACTCCCACCTAGACAACATAGGGAGACCTCATCTCTAAAAAAGAAAAAGAAACACAGATTATCCCTTTTTATTCCATTAATATAAATTATTAATATAAATTATTCCATTAATATAAAAATGGCTATTATAATAGTATCAATGGCCATTTAAATATTAACATTTGTTAAAAGTTATGAGTAAAAATAAATGCTTATTGAATAAATGGAAATCATCCATCATCCAGAAATGGCTAAATTACATTCTACATCTTAACTCTAAGAAGTCAAAAAATAACAAAATATTTAAGAAAAATTCTTGTCAACAGACGAAATTTTGTACTGTATTCAGAATATAGAAGACTATATCTATTTTCTTTGCTGCCCTAAGACTTCCATGAGGGTTAAGACTATGCCTAATAGCACCTAAAAAAGCTTCCTGAGCATATGAATGCCTAAGGAATGATACCTGTTTGCATTTTATATGCATTTCTTTTGTCTTGAATACCACATTGGAAAAATATTACAAGAGCTACCACATAATAAAATACATAACTTAATCAATAGTCCTATCCTTTGACATTGAACAGCACAATTAAACATCAATTTAACTAATAGGCCAGGCACAGTGGCTCACACCTGTAATATAGCACTCTGGGAGGCCGAGACAGGTGGATCGTTTGAGCTCAGGAGTTCAAGATCAGCCTGAGTAAGAGCGAGACCCCCGTCTCTACTGAAAATAGAAAGAAAATTAGCTGGACAATTAAAAATATATATAGAAAAAATTAGCTGGGCATGGTGGCACATGCCTGTAGTCCCAGCTACTTGGGAGGCTGAGGTAGAAGGATTGCTTGAGCCCGGGAGTTTGAGGTTGCTGTGAGGCAGGCTGATGCCACCACACTCTAGCCCCAGCAACAGAGTGAGACTGTCTCAAAAAAACAAAAAACCAGGGGCCAACATTACAAAAAGAAAGACAATCAGACATTGTGCCTCCCAGTGGAAGAACACAGCACACCCTATGACATGGTCTCACTAAAAGAATCAAACCTGACCATGATCAAGTTTCTGGATCCAATTACCAATTTACAGAAAATACAGAAGTTAGATGAACATATTAAACTACACCATGAATAAACCTTCAGCAAAATCTAGTAGGGAGGACTGGGAGGAGTGAGATTCTATATATTAAGAGACTTAAAAGACATATTAATCAGGCCAGGCACGGTGGCTCACGCCTGTAATCCTAGCACTCTGGGGGGCCGAGGCAGGTGGATTGTCCGAGGTCAGGGGTTCGAAACCAGCCTGAGCAAGAGCGAGACCCCCGTCTCTACTATAAATAGAAAGAATTAATTGGCCAACTAATATACACAGAGAAAATTAGCCGGGCATGGTGGCGCGTGCCTGTAGTCCCAGCTACTTGGGAGATTGAGGCAGGAGGATTGCTTGAGCCCAGGAGTTTGAGGTTGCTGTGAGCTAGGCTGACGCCATGGCACTCACTCTACCTGGGCAACAAAGTGAGACTCTGTCTCAAAAAAAAAAAAAGAATGATGAGTAGGTGGGGATCCACCCACTATTGAATCCTTCCATTAAAAAGGTCCCTATAAATTGTAAAGATTAGAAGCAAAGACAATTTCCACGCAGAATTAAGAGAAAAATGTTAAGACTCAGACTTCAATGATCAGATGAAATAGCATGAGGCAATGTAATCATATTAATCAATTGCAATGTGAAGATGCTATTTAGATCCTGATTTTTCAAAAATTTTAAATCCAACTGACCAATGGAAACTTGAACCTGATTTGATATTTGCTGATACTAAGGATTTTTTTGTTGTTGTTGTTATAATGGCCTTGTAACTATGTTTTTAAAAGAACTTTTATTATTACAAGTGTATACCAACATATTCATGGATGAAATTATATAATGCTTTTGATTAGCTCTAAAATAATACAGGAAGACAACGACAAAATGCTGGCAACAATTTGGAGGAGAAACGGAAACCCTCATAAATTGCTGGTGGGATGTAAAATGTAAAATGGTATAGCCACTTTGCAAAATAGTTTGGCAATTTCTTAAAACACTAAACATAAATCTACCATATGACCCAGCAATTTCATTCCACTCCTGGAATCACTCAAGAGAAATGAAAACATATGTCCCCACAAAAATTTGCACATGAACATTTGTAGAATTGCCATTCATGATGGCCAAAAAGTGGAAACAACTCAAATGTCCATCCACTGGTGAATGGCTAAGCAAAATATGATTGAATCCAAAACAGTAGAATAGTATTCAACAATAATAAGGAACTCATTGCTGATACATGGTACAACATGGATGAACCTAAAAAAAAAAAAGTAAAAAAAAAGCAGCCAGACATAAAAGACCACCTGCTATGTGATTCCATTTATATAAAATATCCAGAAAGGACAAATCCATGGACACAGAAAGTAGATTAGTGGCTGCCTGGGGTAAGGAGTGGGAGTGGGAATTAATTGCAAACCAGCACAAGGGATCTAACAGGGGTGACAGAAATGTTCTATTGCTGGATTGTGGTGACAGTTGTATAACTCAGTAAATATACTAACAATCATTGAATTATACACATAAAATAGGTGAATTTTCCTAGCACTCTGGAAGGCCAAGGCATGAGGATCCCGGATCGCTCAAGGTCAGGAGTTCAAAACCAGCCTGACCAAGAGTGAGACCCCATCTCTAATAAAAACAGAAAGAAATTAATTGACCAACTAAAAATACACAGAAAAAATTAGCCGGGCATGGTGCATGCCTGTAGTCCCAGCTATTCAAGAGGCTGAGGCAGAAAGATTGCTTAAGCCCAGGAGTCAGAGGTTGCTGTGAGCTAAGCTGACACCATGACACTCTAGCCAGGGCAACAGGGTGAGACTCTGTCTCAAAAAAAAAAAAACAGGTGAATTTTATGGTACATAAATTATACTTCAAAAAAGTATAATTTTTTGAAAGTTGTTTTAAAAAGGGAAGGAATATAGAGAAAGGTCAAAAGAAAAGACATGTGGTGAGAAGATTGGAAAAAGCAGAATAATGATGTAAAATATAGCACAGAATAAGAAAAGTGAATAAAAGCCGGGCGTGGTGGTACATGACTGTAGTCCCAGCTACTCAGGAGGCTGAGGCAGAAGGATTGCTTGAGTCCAGGAGTATGAGGTTGCTATGAGCTAGGCTAACGGCATGACACCACGGCACTCTAGTCCAGGCAACAGAGTGAGACTCTGTCTCAAAAAAACCAAATAATAATAATAATATAATGAAAAATGAAAACAGAAAAGTGATGTATATGTGCATGGTGCAGAATTAGCCACTGGGTAATGGTTATTGAAGCTGTGTAACAGGTACATGGGAGTACATAATACTATTTTGTCTACCTTGTTAAATTTGAAATTCTCCACAGTAAAAAGTTTTTAAAAATATCAATGCATATTCCTGGTACTCAGTGACTTCTTCATGTAATTCTGGCTAGTGTGGTTCTCCAACCTGATTAAGTCTCCTATTTCTCTCAGTCTAAAGCAAAGTAACACAATCTAATGTTGCTGCTTTAACAGGCTCTCTTCAGGTGATTTCCTTGCCCTCCTTGGGAAAGAAGTTAGAGTATTAAGTGAAACAATTACAGTACTGATTATGGAATGAGCACCACAGCATTTACTAAACATGTTACAAAGACAGAAAACGATTAAGTAATCTGGCACAACAGAGAGAAATCAATTACCAGAATTATATCGATTCACTTTGCCCCTACCACTAAGGCTGGTATTCTTTTCCACTCATACCCATATTGCCAGCATTTACCTAATGATGCTACCTGGCATTTTAATTCTAGAAATGTACAAAGAGCACTGGATTGGGAGCCACAAGACATGGTCCTACTGTGTTCTATTACCAGCTTTGTCTCTAATTTTTAAGTTGTATGAACTCAGGCACATTACTTAATTTAAGACTCAGGATCTTAATCAGTTCTTAACCTGAGGTCATAAACCTGGGGCTAGGACCCATAAGCAAGCTTCAGCAGGATTATAAAGCCTCAGAAATTCCAAGAAAGTTTCCTCTATCTATACTTCTCTGGAGGAAGGTTCTACAGCTCTCAGCAGATTCTCAAAAGGAGCCATGATCCTCCTGTGATTGAACCATTTTATAATTTATCATTTTTATTTACAAACAACAAAAGCTAATACCAAAAAGTATGGTTGTATGGATCTACCTGGCCAGGTTTTTAAATTCAGATCCTGTATTCTTTAAATTCTACATTAACAAAATACAATGCTTCATGGTTTGCTAAAGCAATGCGGTTTTTTACTTCCTACAATCGCACTTCTTAGAAAACCATAGTAAGAAAATAATGTACCAGGCTTTGCGTATAACAATTCACTTTTCTATTCCTCAGGCATATTAACCTGCTGAACCACCTAAAGGTCCATGTAAGCCTTAGTGGACTTTCAAGTGTGAGTTATAAAGCAAGATCCAGGGGATCATTCTAGGCCTATCCCAACACTCTTCCCGTGACAGACAAGGAAGAAAAGGCAAGTCCCCAAGTTAGAAGCACGTTTTTAATACGGGTTTTAAATTCCCAGTCACATATTTCAAACGACACTTGAAATTCCTCTTGGAGTTCCCGCTTTTGGTCCAGAGAACGCCATAAACCAAACCAGGAAACTGAGTCTAAGGTTCCTCGTAACTTCAAACTACCAGGTACAGTACAAGGACATGGAAGAGGGAGACCACGGACAAGGGAAGTCAGGATAAAAGTTAGAAGTGAGAAGGGCGGTGGAAGAGCAGGTTGCTATCGGCAAGGAAACCAGGGAAACCGCCAGGGATTGCAAGAGCGGCCTCCCGAGTCCTTCGGGGTTATGCCACACTTCAGCCCCTTCCCGTTCCTCAGCTCGAATCTTCCTGTTCCCACCAGGCGGACTGAGGACTCCCGCGCCGTCCAGCTCCGCCTTCCCCACAGCCCCCGCCAGACTCCGCGAAGAAAAAGGCCGCAGCCCAATGAGTGGCCCAGTAGCTCAGAGGGCCCCACTGGGCCAAAGTTGCCGTCCTCCTAGGAAGAGTGGCCTCGGCCTCCGCCCCCTGGCCTGGCCCTGTCCCGCCTTACCTTGAGTGCCAGATGGTGGACGCGGCCCAGGCTGGGCTCGGCCAGAAGCTGCAGCAGCCCCAGCATTGGGAGCAGCTGGAGTCCCGCGGCCAGCGGAGGACAGGCGGAGCCCGAGAGGCCCATTGGCGCCGGGGCGGCCATGTTTGCTCCAGCATCACCAGCCGCTTCCTCTCCCGCCCACATCCGGGGTTAAAGGGCGGCGGCCGCCGGAAGGGCTTGGGAAGGGGGCGCGGCGACTAGCTCTGCTGACCCTGTGGTGGTTTCACTGGAGTGTGCGAGCCAAGAAGTCGCCGAAGTGCCTCAACTGGCCACCGAAGGACCCTTCTGTTGGCCTACCCGGTGCGGACTTTTGGTTTAGCCAGAGGAGGTGTAGCCACCCCACCCCGGGCAGTTGCTATGATAACGGTGGCCGAGCAGGAACAGCCCCGGCCTCACTTCTGCCTCTTGGAGCTTTGGAAGCGACCTTGGGCCCCAGGGACCCCTGACCTCAGGGTGGGGGAATGCTATGGCTGCAACACGGTGGTTGGCCGTTGATTGGACTTACTTCACCGAGGGTTGATTCGGCGGAAAATATCTTAAAATTACTGGCTTATCATAGGGTCCCTTGTTTTTTTTCAGGCACAGTGGTTGCAATAATACAATTTATTGAGCCCGTATGAGGCAATTTGTTAAGCCTTTTGTTGCATTTAATCCTGGAACAATCTGATTCGAGATAGGAGGTAGGTATTGTCATTATTCCCACTATACAGGTAAGCAAACTGAGGCTTTTGAGAAATTAATTTATTCCAAGTTGAGCCGGGAATCACATGGAAGCTCTTAACTACTGTGTTACATTGCCTCATGCTATTTCATCTGATCATTGAAGTCTGAGTCTTAACATTTTTCTCTTAATTCTGCGTGGAAATTGTCTTTGCTTCTAATCTTTACAATTTATAGGGACCTTTTTAATGGAAGGATTCAATAGTGGGTGGGTCCCCACCTACTCATCATTCTTTTTTTTTTTTTTTGAGACACAGTCTCACTTTGTTGCCCAGGTAGAGTGAGTGCCATGGCGTCAGCCTTGCTCACAGCAACCTCAAACTCCTGGGCTCAAGCAATCCTGCTGCCTCAGCCTCCCAAGTAGCTGGGATTATAGGCATGTGCCACCATGCCCGGCTAATTTTTCTATATATATATATTAGTTGGCCAATTAATTTCTTTCTTTCTTTTTTATTTTTTTTTGAGACAGAGTCTCGCTTTGTTGCCCAGGCTAGACTGAGTGCCATGGCATCAGCCTAGCTCACAGCAACCTCAAACTCCTGGGCTCAAGCGATCCTTCTGCCTCAGCCTCCCCGAGTAGCTGGGACTACAGGCATGTGCCACCATGCCCGGCTGATTTTTTCTATATATATTAGTTGGCCAATTAATTTCTTTCTATTTATAGTAGAGACGGGTCTTGCTCTTGTTCAGTCTGGTTTCGAGCAATCCTCCCGCCTTGGCCTCCCAGAGTGCTAGGTTTACAGGCATGAGCCACTGTGCTCGGCGATACTCATCATTCTTTATCAAAGAGTTGTAGATGAATATGCTTATCAAAATTGCCAATAGACTAGCCAGGTTTATTTAGTTTTTAGAATCTATTTTAGCTTGGCACACAAGTCATGCATGCTTTTTCCGTGTAATCATTTAAGCAAAGGAGGAGAAAATAAAAACCACCAGGAATCCCAGTACCAATTAACTGTCAGTGTCCTAGTGTGTTTTATGACAGAACCAGATTCTTAAAAGTTTTTAACTAGAACTAGGAACTGAAATTAATGAGATATATTTTAATGGTGCCAAAGTCCTACACTCAGTTTTAAAATCAATTGAAAAGTACAGAATGGGGGATGGGGAGGATCTTAGATTTTGTTAATTGTGTGCAACCTTAATAAAAGGCACAAATCTATGAATTCTTCCCGTGACTCAAAAACCAGTACAAGTTCTGTCACACTCTCTGCAAGAGCAAAAGTAGGGCACCAAGATAAGCCTGGAAGATTGTAGTTTATCCTAAAATACCGGTGATGATCACTTACGGGAAAAGCAATGATTACTAGTTGGTGGAGAATATCCCCTTCCTTCCCCACCCTCTGCCATGTATTGCAAATATGTAATCTTACATGTTTAAACAGAATTTTCATCTGATTCTACTACCCCCTTTTACAGATAAAGAAACTGAGAATAAGAAACTATAATTATTATTTTGTGAATCCACATAGGGAGATAATAGATTTATTTACTGAGCTATATAAAATGTCACACATTCAGTTAAGTATTTTATTTTATTTATTTATTTATTTATTTTGAGACAGAGTCTCACTTTGTTGCCCAGGCTTCAGTGAGTGCCATGGCGTCAGCCTAGCTCACAGCAACCTCAAACTCCTGGGCTCAAGCAATCCTTCTGCTTCAGCCTCCCGAGTAGCTGGGACTACAGGCATGTGCCACCACGCCCGGCTAATTTTTTCTATATATATCTTAGTTGGCCAATTAATTTCTTTCTATTTATAGTAGAGTCTGGGTCTCCCTCTTGCTCAGGCTGGTTTCGAACTCCTGACTTTGAGCAATCCTCCCGCTTCTGCCTCCCAGAGTGCTAGGATTACAGGCGAGAGCCACCATGCCAGCCTCTGTTAAGTATTTTATATATACATTGTCTCATTTAACATCACAAAGACCTTATTTATAAATGCCCCAGCTGGAACCCTTATCCAGGGCCCTGCCCACAAAGCCAGCACATAATCTCTGTCCTGCATTGTTGTAAACAAAAAGCATTTGTGTATTAGGCTGGCAGGATCCTTAGATAATCAGGAGATCCATCCACCTTATTTAACAGATAAAGAAACAAATCCAGGGAATTTAAACGACTTGCTCAGTATCACACAACTAGTTGGGTAATTTGCAGCAAGCATCTTTAAACCAGAACTGGAACTTTAGCTGCTTCAGAATTGGATCTGAGCTTCTTGGACTATATAGCATATGGCTTTCTAATTCTTACCTTTTTTTTGGAGAGGACTGAGACTCTGGAGTGCTGTGGCGTCAGTATAGCTCACAGTGACCTTAAACTCTTGGGCTCAAGCAATCCTTCTGCCTCAGCCTCCTGAGTAGCTGGGACTAAAGGCACATGCCACCGTGCCCAGATAATTTTGTCTATTTTTAGTTGTTTGGCTAATTTTCTTTCTATTTTTAGTAGAGATGGGGTCTTACTCGTGCTCAGGCTCGTCTCTAACTCCTGAGCTCAAGCAATCCTCCCGCCTAGGCCTCCCAGAGTGCTAGGATTATGGCTTGAGCCACTGTGCCCGGCCCCATTTTAAGTTTTTAAAAAGATAAAAATCCAGAGTCTGAGTAACCAATTTGTTTCAAACAAAATGCTAGAGAAACTTTCAGAAAGCCTTTTAAAAATTAGCAATATCAAAGAACATAGTAAGAATGTAAAATACATGATATTTCCTTTTAGGTATCAAGAGGAAATACTAAAGACAGTGAATTCTCACTTCAGTATGAAACTAAATGTTAAAGAGAAAGGTGATTTTTAAGTGCAATTTCTTTTTTTTTTTTTTTTTTCCGAGACAGAGTCTCGCTTTGTTGCCCAGGCTAGAGTGAGTGCCATGGCGTCAGCCTAGCTCACAGCAACCTCAAACTCCTGGGCTCAAGCAATCCTGCTGCCTCAGCCTCCCGAGTAGCTAGGACAGGACTACAGGCATGTGCCACCATGCCTGGCTAATTTTTTCTAGATGTATTAGTTGGCCAATTAATTTATTTCTATTTATAGTAGAAACGGGGTCTCACTCTTGCTCAGGCTGGTTTTGAACTCCTGAGCTCCAGTGGTCTGCCCGCCTCGGGCTCCCAGAGTGCTAGGATTACAGGCGTGAGCCACCGCGCCCAGCCTGCAATTTCATTTTTTAAAAGCAGTTTGCAATGTTTTTGGTTGTTTGTTTGTGTGTGTGTTTTACTTTTTAATGTGGGGTGCCATTATTATCACAGGGTCATACCAGAGGTACCTGCACAGGTATTTGAGAGGAATGTATTCCTTAACATATTTGAGAGCTATATTGTACTAATCATTATTTTGGAATTGAGAGGAATAAGAATGGGGGGAAACTGGCTACAAAGACTTGCAGCACTTTTTAGACAGTTACTTTTTAAATTCTGAGAAAACTACTTTTGACAATTATATTAGCCATGTGACTTTATAGTTTCAAGAAAATATTTGCATAATCATACTGTAACTGAAGACAGACATGTTGAGTAACAGAACAAGTTGTGCCTGCTTCTCCTGGCAACAGTTTCAAAGGGACCTTAAATTTTAGGTATTGACTGAAAAAGCCTGCAGAAGCTGGAAAGACTGATCTAAACTTGGCTTTTAGCTTTGCTCTCAGTCAAATGCATTTTATTTTTCTATTTTCTCTAACTTTGCAGGGTCAATTAAAAGTTGCCACTAGTAGCAGAATGTGTAGCTTGAATCTAGTGCTATTAATAATTATTTGGCATCAGTTTAGACATTTCCAGAAATCTTTTAAATATTTAAAGTGCTAAATTCTCCGGTCTACCAAAAGCCCTGACTTAAGCATTATACAAGATAACCATGTAACAAAAACACTTGTGTTCCCCTAATTAATATTTTGAAATTTAAAAAAAATTCTCCAGTTTAATGAGGTATAATTTCCATTTGTTTTTCTTATCAAAAGGGTTGTATTTCAGACTAAAATCCCCTATAAAAACAGTATAGGGAACTAGATGTCAAATTAGGGCCTGGAAATGCATTCAGAAGTCATATGTCACTTTGACTTAAAACACCATTTCTTCCACGATTGCAGCTAAGGTTTTCAAGCATTTCTTGGCGTGTGGGGGAAGCCCTTGAGAGTATCTTTTTGTAGAAAGTGATCTTCATGGAAAAGCCAGGTCCTGACAGGTAGGATATCAGTACAATGCCCCTAACCCTTGAATCCTGTGAGTTGGAGATGAACTTCAGTATCACTTTTTAACCTGGTGGCACAGTGTGTATCTTCTTCAGCTACAGAGCAGTTTTTCTTGATTTTATGTACATCTTTACAGAGACCTTCAGGGGAATTTGATTATCAGTTGTAAAAATGGGTTGCAGTTTTAAGATTCTACTCACCACAGAGTTCCTAGTTTTATCCCATGCCAGCTTTTCCCACTTGAGTGCTTTCTTAGGCCCTTAGTAAGTAGTTTGCTAAAGAAATGGGAAATATTAAGCTAAAAACAGAAGTTATTTTAAAAAAAAATTCTGATAATTTAATTAGTAGTAGTACTTCATCAATAGACAACCAATCAACTGTAGTTCAGGCAATGCTTAAAGGATTATTTTCCTTCATATAAGAAGTAAAAATCTGGCTAGGCATGGTAGGTGGCTCATGCCTATAATCCTAGCACTCTGGGAGGCCAAGGCAGGCAGATTGCTCGAGGTCAGGAGTTCGAAACCAGCCTGAGCAAGAGCGAGACCCCATCTCTACTATAAATAGAAAGAAATTAATTGGCCAACTAATATATATAGAAAAAAAATTAGCCAGGCATGGTGGCGCATGCCTGTAGTCCCAGCTACTCAGGAGGCTGAGGCAATGGGATTGCTTGTGAGCTAGGCTGACTCCACGGCACTCACTGTAGCCTGGGCAACAAAGCAAGACTCTGTCTCAAAAAAAAAAAAAAAAAAGAAGTAAAAATCTTCCAAAAAAGAGGAGGAAAGGGAACCAATACTTGTGCCCATACTATGTGCTAAGCATTTTACATGTTTTCTTTTAATCTTTCCAATATTCTTTGAAGTAGCATTATTTCTGTTTAAAGAGAAGGAAACTGAGGCTTAGAGAAGGAAAGTAGTCCAGCCACAGCTGTAGAGCAACCTGTACAGAGCTGTCCAAATCTGGCTAACATCAAGGCCTGTGCTCACCCCAACTCCGTCATTTCAGCCTAACAACAATCTACAAGGTCCCTGTTTTGTGAACGAGGAAACTGAAGCTCAGTAAGGAACTTGCAGAAGGCCACACGCCTAATAAGGAGTGGAACACTGTGATCTCAATTTAACAATTATAAAGCTGTGTCTGCTTTAAAATCTCATACCTGTATATAGCTACGTAGATATCTGTATATCCAGGCCCCTGAATTAGATGTTTATTAAATATAAGCAGGGTTACAATTGCCAAATAGCCCTAATACAGTTGTTTGCCTCTTAACACAGCAACCTATACAGGGTCTCTTCTTTTTGTCCAGATACTTTATTTCAGTGCTAATATTGTCCATGTGATCAGCTTATTCAGTGGAAATATGTATTTGAGTCCCCCACTGAATGGAAAAAACCTATATACAAACTTAAAGTATTTAAAAAAATTTTTTTGTTTTTTATTTTTTCTTATTTTTTTCCAACAAAGCCTCCAGATATAAAAATTTTTTCCTTAATAATTAACACAAAAGACTTTTTTATGACTAAATAAATGTGTGGGGATTTCCCCCCACCAACAGGTAAGTAAGTAATTTTGTAGTGGACATCAGCTGAGTGTCTTCTAATTTTATTTTGATGCTACCTGGAGATAGCATAGTGTCAGGTTTCTTAGGTTGAGGGCTCAGTCCTCAAAATTGTTCCTCCCACCTCCACCCCTGCCATTTAATTATCAATCGTAAGTTTTAGGTGGTTTTATCTGTGTTTTTGACTGGTTATAAATCAGGGATCCATGGCCCCCTTTCTGGGTTTGATTAATTTGTTAGAGTGGCTCACAGAACTTAAGAGAAACATTTATGTTTTCCAGTTTAGGATATAAATGAAGAGATGTACAGAATGAGGTATAGGGGAAGGGGTATGCTACCCTCTAGAAACTTACGTGTTTAGCTATCTGGAAGTTCTCCGAACTTTGTTTTTTTTTTGGGGGGGAGGGTGTTATGAAGTCTGTATTATGTAGTCAGAATTGATTAAACTGTTGGTCATTGGTGATCAACTTTACTTTTAGCACCTCTCCCCTCCCCAGAGGGTGGGGGTAAGAATGAAAGTCCGAGCCTCTAATCTGGTGACCAGCCCCCATCTTGAAACTATTTAGGGACTAGCAGCCATCAGTCATCTCATTAGTGTATAAAAAGACATCACTTTAGAGTTCTTAAGGCTTTTAGGAGTTGTATGTCAGGTTGAAGATTAAATGCGTATTTTATAATATCACATCCACCAAGGTCATAACTTTGTAAATGAGTATTCTCTAGGTATTACTGAGAGGTGAAACTGGTGTACATAACCTAAACTGACCCTGTAGGTAATTCCAGCATTTACATAGAGAGGGTTTAGAATACCCCTAGTGAAAACTGATTCCTAAGTAGGTCAGTAGTTTGTTAATAGTGAGACTTCCTTGTCTTAGAGTCACTCCTTCTTACTCTAAGGGAAACTGAAATAGATTTACTTCTTCCTAAAAAATGCTGTATTTTATCCTTTTTTCTGCTGGCTTATTTCGTTTTATCTTGAACCTGTTGTTTCCATTGGTTCAAGATCATTGGTGTCTTCTTTATTTTTTGAAGATTCTAACACTTGCAAACATTTTCCAGTTACTACCAAAACGTAATGAAGTTAAAGATATTTGCAGTGTGGTATAATTAACTCAGTTCTACAGAGTTCTGCTGCTGTTATAATGGGTTCCTATAACTTAACAATTTCCTGCTTACTCATCTTAAAAGGTTTCGTCTTCATGTGGTCTCTTTTCTTCCGCTGCTGTCTCTTCCTCTTTCTCTTCTGTGAAGCATCAAGTTGTTTTACCTCCTGATTAACATTTTCACAGTGGTAGCTCTGTTTTTGAGAAGTCTTCAAGAACTCAAGTCAACTCAGATCAATTGAGGTGATTACCGAGGCAAGGCGGCAAGGTCTTGTAACCTGTATTTAATTTTCCATTTCCAAATTTTAGCATACTAAATTGTGGCTCATTGTTTGAATTTCCATCCTATCCAATTCACGCTGGCTATTAATCTGGCTTTGGTGGGCTGGCGGTGGTGGCCGTTTTTATTGTTATATATCTAGCAGTCCCTGGAGTAAAGAGTACTCAGACCTGGCAACTCTGAGAGCAAAATATTAAACAGACACAAAAATGGCAGGGGGCGATCAGTGGCTTGTAACTGAAAAAAGGCAGACCAAAACGATTTTGACAGTTTAGATACATTGTAACTGTCTGGCAAAGGAAGTAGACTTGGAGGTTTATCTACCAGGGTTTTTTTAGCTCCACCCTTTCACGGAGGAGAACGATAAACAGGTTAAGAATTGTGGGTGGGACTGGAGAGATGCATCGTCGTAAAAAATATTTTTAAATGAGGACCCATTTGGGATTTCATGGTTACTCAGAAAAGGATCCAGCAGTAGCATTAACTGAGGGAGAAAGATAACTTGTGGGGAAAGGGCCTAGTGATTCCGAGGAAAGAGTTGGAATTCCAAAAATTCTCCAGAGCCGGGAATGACATCTGTGCAGACCTTTGGAATACAGAGAGAGGGAGTCAGTATCTGCACATAAAAGGAGCTCTCAGTTTACCAACCTAGGCCCTGGCCCCACCGCGAGACCCTCACCTCCACACGGGGAGACTGGTACCTTACTGCCTCCGTGTGGCAGGCAGGACTCCACTTCTAGAGGTGGCAGCGTTGTCCAAGGCCACCCAGCTGCTACGTGCTGGATTTGAATCGAACTAGTATCTGCGACTAGCCTAGCCTTTGCTTTTACCCACCGGGCGGTAGCATGATTTCCGTCTGAGAGTTTCTTGGCGAACAAGTTGGAAATCACTGGTTTCAGAGATTAAATCACTGGGTGTACGCCCCTGGATTCCTCCCCAGCCGCCTGGCGGCCGTTTGCCTCGACGTCCCATGTGCACAGCGCAGACACCACGGTCCCAGGCCCCAGCTGCCGGCGCAAGGCTGTGGGGCTCTCGGGGCCTCGGCGGGCGCTCGCGGTGGGAGCAGCGCGCCCGAGCAGCCTGGGCGTGCGAGGCTGCGGGGAGAGCGTCGTCCTCACACCCAGGGCGGCGCTGCGCGCGGCGGCGTCCTCGGGCCCGCAGAGCGGCGGCGGCAGGGCGGCTGCGTTCGCGGGCGAGGGCCGTCCTGAGGCAGGCGGCGCGCTGCTAACAAGTAGTGCAGGCGGCGGCGCGGAGGAGTTCTCGGGCGCCAGGCCGCCGTCGCCGCCTCCCTCCGCGTCCTTCCGGACCCCGGGGCGACGCGGGCCGCGGAGGGGCCGGGGGCCGGCCGGGGGCGGGGCCGGCGCGCGTGCGCGAGCTGTCAGGCCGGCCCGCCCGGCCCCGCCCGCGCGCCCCTCCCCCGCCCCGCTCCGGTGTGGGGCGGGCGGGCGCTGCGGCGGCCGCGGCTGCTGCTTCCTCGGGCCATTTTGCTGTGGAGCGACGGGAGGAGGAGCTGCGGCGGAGACCCCGGGCGAGCAGCGGCGGCCGCGCGGGCGCCGGGCTTTCCGCGATCGCGGGGATCTCGAGGGCGAGGGGCTCGCCGGGGAGGGGGCCGGAGAGGCGCGCCCGCCGCGCGGAGCGCCGCCGCCCGCCCCCTGCACCATGAGCTGGGGCACCGAGCTCTGGGTGAGTGAGCGGGCCGGCCGCCGGCCGCCGCGGGGATGCGGGGCGGGGGTCCCCGCGCCCCTGTTGGCCTCGGCCGGCGCCGGGGCTGCGGCCGGCTCGCCCTTGGCGGGCTCGGGGCTCGGCGTGGCCCCGGCGGCCTGAGGGGAGGCGCGGTCGGGTCCGGCCCCTCGCGGCGCCCTGAGGCGGCGGTGCGTGGAGGGAAGAGCCCCGCTCCCGCGCGGCGGGCGGCCGGTGCTCGGGGGCTCGGCCGGCGTGCGGAGGCCCCGGCCCGGCCCCCGCGGCCGCCTTCTCTCGGTTCGGGTCCGGCGCTCCCCGGGGGCGGGGCGGCCGCGCGGGCCCGCGCCCCGGTCTCGGGTTTGGGGCTCCGGGGCGCCGAGTAGCGTCTCCCCTCCGGAGCCGGGGACTTGGGACCCGCGGCGGCTCCGGGCGCTTGTTCCTAAGGGCAGCTCAGCTCCCGAAGTCCATGTGGGGGATGCGGCGTCCGGCCCGAGGGGGACGGTAGCAGGAGTTGGGGGGAACCGTAGGTTACCGCCCTCGGGAAGAGGCTTTCGAGGGTGAGCGGTTCTTTCCCCGCTGCTCGGAGGGGACAGTTCAAACGGGGGTGGCTGGCGCTGCGGCGTCGGGCCGGGATCCTTGGCCCGCGGGCCGCAAACAAGCCGCGCGGGTCGGGAAGCCCTCTCGGGACGAGCGGCGATGCCGGGGCGGGTCGCGGCCGTCCCTGGGAAGGAGAGGCTGTCGGCTGCGGAGTGGAGCCTTCGCCTGGCTTCCCGGGAAGCCACTGGGCGGGGGACGGCCGGTGCAGTGGCCAGGAGCAGGAGTGGAGGAAATCCCAATTATTGCCTTGAAATGCTCTCAAGATGAGCCATTTCCCATGATGAACTCCAGCGTGCCTGCTCACTACCTTTCCTAATTCCATTTGTAAAGGGTGTGGAGGAGAAAGTGTAGGGTGGTGGTGTTATCTGAGATGAGGCCAAGAAATCTCATGTTGAAATAAAACAAGGTTACAGCACTTACAGAACCCATCCTCCCTTAATTTGGGCGGAGGGGAGGTAATTGTTTTTACATAACCATTTGTTAGGCTCGGAAACAACTACTGTTATTAATACCAAAATCCTGAGGGCAGTAGCTCCCTTAAATTAAGATAATTCATTTTGTAATCATTCTCTGCCTGAAAGGAATTCATGACAAAATTTCCTCGGATGTTTACGAATATTCATTTTAAAAATAGAATAACAGTTTCAAAAATTTGTGCATGCCAATTTAGGTAAAACCCACCACTTTAAGTGCTATATTAAAGTTTCTTTCCTCTTCTCATCCTTTTCCACTCCCTTTTTAGCTTTTTTAAGCTTATTTGTGGTGAGGGAACAAATCAGAAGTAATCTTTATCAAGAGAATAGAAATTTTGGCACATTTTTTTCACTTTTTCAAACAATAAAATTATGGAGGGAAAACATACAATGCATTTCTGAGTGAAATAAAGACTGAATACAATGGTGGACATTTCATAGTGATGTGGTGAATGTTGTAGAAGATAATCTGGAAGAAAGGAAGTGGCTATGAGAAGTACTGATAAAATTGCCTCCAATAGCCTGCATTATTTTGTACATTTTTTTGGGGGGGGGTGAAGAAGTGGGAAGGAAGGCAATGACAGGAGTTGAAATTAAATTGGAACTGGAGTATGTATGAATGATTTGAAATCTTGGATTTGCTTCACAATAATTGGGGTGTTAGATGTGGGATAGTGAAACAAAATCGGTCTTGAATTGGTAATTGTTGAAGCCAGGTAATGGGTACAGAAGAGTTTGTTATACTATTCTTTCTATTGCATAGGCTTGAAATTTTCTACAGTAAAAATAATTGGAAAGTAATTTTAAGGGAGAAGGGTGTGACCTATTTGAATTTGTTTCAGTTGGTAACTTATTGAGGAAGAATGAATCAGTTATCAGCTCTGTATATGCAAGTATATGGTAGTGAAGAGTTAAAAGACATTCTTACAAGTATTGGCCTTTGCTTTTGAGTAGTTTATAGTTTAATAGAAGGAAAAGAGTGAAATGAACATATTAGTGGACTAAGAAGTGCAAAATCCAAGTTTTAAGGTGAAATTCTAAGGCATATAGGGCATACAAAATGTCTATTTTCAGTTGCCTTATTTTATTCTTAGTTTCTGAGATTAAAAAAAAAAAAAGCTAGGCCAGGTGTGGTGGCTCAGGCTTGTAATCCTGGCACTCTGGAAGGCCAAGGTGGGAGGATCACTCAAGGTCAGGAGTTCAAGACCAGCCTGAGCAAGAGTAAAACCCCCGTCTCTACTTAAAAAATAGAAAGAAATTAGCTTGACAACTAAAAATATATAGAAAAAATTAGCTGGACATGGTGGCGCATGCCTGTAGTCCCAGCTACTTGGGAGGCTGAGGCAGAAGGATTGCTTAAGGCCAGGAGTTTGAGGTTGCTGTGAGCTAGGCTGACACTACGGCACTTCTAGCCCAGGCAACAGAGCAAAACTCTGTCTAAAAAAAAAAAAAAAAAAAGCTAGAGTAATGAAGGATTCTAAAAAATAAACCCCACTTTCTCTGGCGGTCAGAGACTTGGTGATGTGTGGCACGTTGGGCAGCCCAGCAAAGGGCAGTGATTCAGGGTTTTCCTTGAATGGTGGCTTTGGAATTGTGCACATGTGTAATGAGATAATGATGGAGCACTAAAGCCTAACTTGGCAGAATTATTCTTCTAGAAGGAGAGAGATGGAGCTATGGTTTGGGTGGCCATGAGTTATTTCTAACAGGTGGCTGCAGCTTTCTTGGATCTTCACAAACACTATCAGATTTTATATACATTTTAGCATTTTAGTCAAACTCCATATAGGTTTTTTAAAACTACAGATTTCTAACATGCATTTTACTAAAGGCCTCTTAG
Source organism: Mirza zaza (assembly GCA_008750895.1). Taxonomy (NCBI): domain Eukaryota; kingdom Metazoa; phylum Chordata; class Mammalia; order Primates; family Cheirogaleidae; genus Mirza; species Mirza zaza. Next base: position 22,675 of record VSMD01041764.1, read on the forward strand.
CCACATCCTGCTTTGTGGAGGGAGTAGAACCTTTCTCTTCCTCTTCTTCTTCTTTTTTTTTAACCTTTTTATAAGAATAAACTTTCATATTCTTTTTTTTTTTTAAGAGAGTCTCACTCTGTCACGCAGGCTAGAGTGCAGTGGTGTCATCATAGCTCACTTCATCCTTGAACTCCTGGACTCAGTCAGTCCTGCCTCAGTCTCCTGAGCAGCTGGGACGGACCATAGGCACACACCATTAAACCCAGCTAATTTTATTTTTTGTATAGACAGGGTCGGACTGTTTCCCAGGCTGGTCTTGAACTGGCCTCAAGTAGTCCTCCTACCTTGGCCTCCCAAAGTCCTGGAATTACAGGCATAAGCCACTGAGCCTAAACTTTCATATTCTAGGAAACTGTTGAGAAATTGTAACACGTGAGGACGTTATCATATGGCTATGAAAATGAACTCAAAACTCATAATTTGTAATAACGTTATTGGATTAGTCTATATTTAAGTTGTGTTTTTCTGTTTTTTCATCAGAGGGTCATAACAAAGTATAAATGGCTGTTATAAAGTGATTAGGTTATAATACAATTTTTTTTTTCTGTGCAGTTCTTCATAACATTGCCTTTTAATCAGTTCTTAAATTTTTTTATTGAACAACTGTGTGCAAGACACTGGTCTGAGTCTAAGTCACATTATGTACATTGAAAGATATCTACGGGTTTCAGTGGAAGCATCTAAAGTAGGTTTTACCTCCAGCCTGCAATATGAGAGTAAGTCACAGGTTATCGAAGTGTTAGTTCAACTTTTTATTAGCTTGCTCATTAGTATGAAATAAATTCCCTGGAAACTTTAGCTTTCCTCATAATTGTTCCACTCTTTGCAGCTAACAGATTACTCAGTGACAGAACCTGGGTTTGTTGTCTCCTAGTATCCTCTCTGCCATCTTTATTTCTTTGCTGTGGTACTAATGAGAAATGAAATAGCTTAGCATACAAGAAAGGGAACAGAGAGAGAGAGACCTGAATAATGCATATTCGTTAGCATAGTAAAAAGCTACCTGTGGTGTTTGTAATCTTTTTACCTGTGTTTTTAGGACAGTGCCAAGCATATAATGTCCATGTATGTTGACATTGATTGTGGTGTGTACTTTAAAGAGGCAGCAGTGTACCATCTGTACTGGCAACAATGCCTCATTCAATATGAGTTCAATAAATATTTATTAAATGAATTAATAAATCCCTTTTTTTGTTTTAAAATTTGCTTTTTAAAAATAATAAGAAGGTTATTATAATACCTTTCTGTACTTTGGCAGTTGTAACACATTTTTATGATTCTAGATACCTTTTAAAAAAAGTAGACATTATTTCTTAGAGCAGTTTTAAGTTCACAGCAACATTGAGTAGAAGGTACAAAGATTTCTCATATACCCTCTACCCCCAAATACACATAGTCTAGGTACTTTTTTTTTTAACCTTTAAAGTAAGGTTTAAAACATTCCTTCTCTGTTCATGCTACCTATGTTTGATATATATATATATGTGTGTGTATATATAAGAAACCTTTACAGTGTGTTAAATTTTTAAATTAGGTTTTTAATCTTGAAGTAATTAACGATTAATAGTTTGAAGTTTTCAAGAATTATTACCTCTAACAGCCCTTAAATACTAAATTGAAGTGCAGTATTAATAATAGTCCATAGCTCTTCTACTGTTCTTTTTTCTTAACTCTTCAGAGAATTCTGTTTGGGATAAACATAGCAAGATTAACAGGGTAGAAAATATTCCCAGAACTATGGTCACTAGAGCAGAACTACCTACCTCAGAAGAGAGAAGAAATCAATTCTGTTATCCTTATGTTTCCATTAGAATAAGCTTTGCACACAGCCATTTCTGCTTAGAAGATATTAAACAAAATGAAACAAGGAAGGTCTGGTGGTTGATATTTACATATTAGCTGGTTGGCTTCACTTTATGCATTAGACGTAATCATGAAAATTTGTGTAAGTTGCATTTTTGGTAGATAAAACATTCTTTAAGCACCATAAAGGAGTTCTGTAAGTGTCCTTGCTTACTATGTGAACACATTACAACTCATGTTTTACATTGGTGAGACGTGGAAAGCGCTTCTTTGAAGGACTGTTCAAGTATCACCCACTTGCCAGCTAAAGCTAATATTGTGTTTCCTGCAAGTATTACTCATACTTGTTTCATCAACACCACCCACATTTAAAAATAAGGCTTTATTTTGACACTTAAAAATTGCAAGCTACCAAGAATACATGAATGCCCTAGGAAATTAATTTAATTAGATTTTAGAATGTGGGTGTGAAGTCTTCTAGAATTAGTGTTTATAAAGAAATATTTGTTTCCTGTTTTAGTAAGGTACACTCATACTAGCTTGAGCCTAGTGATATGTCTAGTTCAAAAAAGGTAAAAAAAAAAAAATGAGGCCAGATATATATATTACATTGAAAATAATTTGGGGATATACAAGTTTTAAATATGGATTGATCATGATCTTCCAACTGGGACCAACTTTTAACTCATAAACATCATCCTATTTGTAAAATTCTATGTTAAATTTATGTACAGCTGAACAATCTCAATTGTTTAATACTAGAAATAGATTCTAACCGCCACCACCAACAAAAAAGGTAAATGGAACTTCCATTTTCTCGTTGCAAAAGTCATTCACATTTAAACTATAACATCATATAAACTGTTTTTTTTTAAATTACAGCATACCATTCTAGTAATTAGAGTTACGTTTTTAATAAGAATTAGTTCTCAGACTAACATCTGTGGTTTCCATGTTTACAGTTTAGCAACTATAGTTTCCATTCATATTTTTCTGCTGTATGTGTGAGTTCTAAAAATGTAAATAGCTTATAATTGCATGAACTCTATAGTTCTTACAATATTTTCATATGAACCATTCCCTACTGCCTTAGACACTGTTGAATAATTATTATCATCATTTGCCATCTATTGAGTACCTACCATGTCCTGGGTGTTGTGCAAAGTGTTTTATATCCATCACCTCATTTATTCTTCACAAGAACCCAGTAAGGTGAGTACCATTTGTTCCAGTATCCAGGCAGAAGATGCTGAGATGGAGTCTGGAGCGGAGAAGCTTCACTGGGGAGTGACGCTCATGAAAGGAAAAGGAAGGAAGCCATCAGACCATGAGGCCCACCTGACAAAGTCCCTGCCAGGCCAATGAGGAACTCCAGAGCAAAGATTACTCAGTCAGGGAGTCTTGCATTGGGCATAAATGGCCAGGGCCCTGTACTCCTGCTTTGCTCATTTGTTGGCCAACAGCTCCTTGAGATGTATGTGACCTTGGCTGCCACCTTGCTCTGTTATTGCCTAGGGTGTGACCTCTGCTCAAAAGATGAGGGGGACCTTAAAGGAAGCTCTCTGCTGGCCATCCTCTTTGCAGCTGGGCAGCAAGTCCTTTTTTTTGGCACATCTTCATGTCAGCTACACCATTATTGTTCCCTTTTATAAGAGAGGCAATTGAAGCTCAGATGGGTAAAATAACTTGCTCAAGTTCACAGAGTATAAAACAGGAATTCAATCCCAGGGCTTTTGAGAATCTAGAACTCTCCTTTTTGTCATTTTTTAAGTTGGTACCTTTAAAAATTATTATTGCTTGAACTTTTTGTTATAGAAAATTTCAAATATACTTAAAAATAGAGAAAATAATATTATGAACTGCCATGTACCTATCACCCAGCTTCAAGAATTACCATATTTTGGCACTCTTATTTCATATTTTTGCCTCCATGTATTCCTTTAGAGTCTTCAGTCTTCTCTGCCACACATTGTCATGCTAGTGTCCTGCCTTGCTTTTGTGAGGAATCATGCATAGAAACAAAATTCTTTCCCCATCTTTCAAAATAGGAAAATGGAAGAGAACCAACATTTAAGTGTATAATGCACCTTTCTTAGGAGATTTAAATATCCTTTTATAACCTAACAAGGACCCTGTGAGATTGTTTCCTAGTTATTTCAATTTTATAGATAAATCTCAGAGAGATGAAGTTACTTACAGGGCTCACCCAAACAGTGCTCCTGCTGGCATTTACATACAGTTTTGGGTTTTTTTTCCTTCTGATACCAAACAAAGCCCATGGTAGTTAAAAAAAACTCCATCTTAGAGGGGACAGGGGCATGGACGATATATGTAATCTTAACACTTGTACCCCCATAATATGCTAAAATACAAATAAAAAACAAAAACTCCGTTTTTTGTATTAGTGCACAGTTCCCTTTATCCCCAATATTCACTCATATTTCTACTGTCACTGCTGTAGGTTTTGCTGTGTAAAACGTTCGATGCTGCTCATTTGAGAATCATTGAGAACCAGTGACTCACACTGCTGAATGCTGCAGACCCAGCAGAAACAGACATGAATGAAGTTTGTATTTTAGCAGGTGTTTCACAGATGTCTAGTGATCTCTTCTTTCAAATACAAAGTTATTATTTTTCCTTTCTAATTTAAAGAGATTAATTTGTATGGGTATTAATTAGTAATAGTAGTATCAAGTGTTTGAATTCGTGTTTAACAAAAGTATGTCTTGGTGAAATTTTTAATTAGATTGATATAGAACAGGAGGAATATAGGTATTGGCCACTTTGGGGGCACACAGGAGATCACATGCTGTCATGTGGAACAAGAAACTAAACATTTTCTCTCCTATCTCTGGCAAAAGAAAACTTGGCACCTGTGAAGGAAGCTATTCCCCTGGTACTTCATTTGCACGCCCCAAATTGCCAGTGAGTTCCTGAAATGCATTTTATTACCGGAGGGGTTCTTGGGATAAACGGGGCAGGTACTCATGGTTGCGTGAGGCAGCGCTGGAAGGCTCAGCCTAGACTGCATTGCTTGCCTCATCTAATATTTATCAGTGTTGGGCAAGTCCTTGCATCTCTGTTCCTGCCTGCCTTCCTATAAAGCATGGTGTGATGATCCTTGCCTTTCTCTTCACAAGATGGCATAAACATGAGTGCTTGTTTGTAAGGTACTTTGAGACTGTTGGATGAGAGGTGATGGGCAAATACAAATTATTACAGTAATGGGGAGGGTTAAGGAAAAATCCCTGTTCCTTGGGAGCAAATTGTAGAGCTCTCCTGCTGTAAGCAGAACTATGAAAAATGAGCAATTTACTGTCCTAGACTTCTAGTTTTCACAGTGAAGTGTCTGTATTTTGATGTAAATTCTGTGTCCCTGTTAATAAAATAAAATAACCTAATATTAAGAGAATGCCTGGAAATCAATTGCTTTGAAAAGGAAATCTGGATTTCAAGAGGTCATATCAACTTCATGTTTATCTTTTTCTTTTCTTTCTTTTTTAAAAAAATATAAAATGCACTCCAGAACACTAGCCATACTAATTTTTAGCAATATACTTGGGTTTACTTATGATATAATTTTAATTTGTCCCTAGGGGAAAATAGTTCTCTTTGGCCATTACTACCACTTTTTTAAAAAGTCCTACTGAAATCACATTATTTCCCCCCAAAAGCTACTTGAGACATCTAATGAATTATTCTACATATCAGCTTAGTTCACAATTTTTTTCTTCTTGGCAAAGATATCTAAGAGGTTTAAAAAGATTTGCATTAGGACAGATATATATGGAAATTTCTGGCAATGTTTGGGCAAAGACATTGGATTTCATGAATGTGTATGTGTATGTAAAATATATTTCTCACCATGACTCTGAATTTTTTTTTTTTTTGAGACAGTCTCACTCTGTTGCCTGGGCTAGGGTGCCATGACGTCAGCCTTGCTCACAGCAACCTCAAACTCCTGGGCTCAAGTGATCCTCCTGCCTCAGCCTCTTGAGTAGCTGGGACTACAGGCATGTGCCACCATGCCCGGCTAATTTTTTCTATATATTTTTAGTTGTCTGGCTAATTTTTTTCTATTTTTAGTAGAGACGGGGTCTCTCTGTTGGTCAGGCTAGTCTCAAACTCCTGAGCTCAAACGATCCACTCACCTTGGCCTCCCAGAGTGCAAGGATTACAGAGGTGAGCCACCATGCCTGGCCTGAATTTTTAAATTTAAATTTTGCTTAACCTTAAAAATAGGCTATCTATTTGCATGTTTGATTTTTTAAAAGATGGTAAGGTGTGCATGAAAAGTCTCCCTGTCATCCTGGGACAGATTTAGTTCTCGTCATTGCCATTTTTGGCACAAGGTATGGTGGTGGGAAATTATTATGACTTTGAATATAAAAGAGGAAAACAAATGAAATGATAAAATTATACCAAATAAGAGATACAGATACAATGAGTGTGCTTGAGACTTACATATTTCATCCACAGTATGCTTTTTTGAGCATCTAGTAAGTGCCAAGACATGGTTCTTGCTCTCAAGTACTTTATAGTCTGATAGGGGTACAGAAATTACAGAACAATGTGACAAGGACTAAGGTAGGGTAAGTACATCAAAACCTGTACACAGGAGTGTAACTCAGCTGGGGAAGAAGTGGCATCCAAGTGGAGTCCTGAAGGATTAGGGAATTGTACAGGTGAAGGGGGGATCTGGACAGAGCCCTCCAGGAAGAGGGAGTAAATGGCATGTCCAAAGGCTCGGAAGTGTCAGAGGACACTAGCTCTCAAGTGAGCAGAGCAGGTGATGGGGTCATCAGAGGAGCCTGAAAAGGTAGACTGTCACTAAAATCCACGTGAGGACTGTGGCTTTACCTTGAGAGCAGACAAGAGATACCTTTGAACTACTACTGCAAGCAGGTAGCTATGGTGCCCATGTTTCAGCGTGGAGAAAGTTGGACAGGAGCTAGGTGGCTGTGGGCTGTGCTAGTCTAATTAGCTGACTGGCTAATTTGTGTGGGTTGGTGCAGAGAGCCTTTCTGTGTATCACCCCCCCCCCCCCCCCCCCCCCCGCCCCAAATTTTTATATGGGTGAGGAATTAGGTTAAAAGGAACTGCTAGGGAGCCTTGGATGCCTAAAGAAGGCCTAGCTAGCAACGAACGTTCTGAGAAGTGAGCCAGAGGGTGGGAAGGACAAGGCAGGTTCCTTGCTCTGTCTTGTGTGCCAGAGTGGCATCCGCAGGTCCTTTTTCCAGTAGCTGGGCACAAAACCCAAGCCCACTCACTGTCACTTCATTCTAGTCCTCTCTGTCTCTGTCAGCTGGCACAGCTTTAACAGGGCTATCAAGGTTTGCTTTTCAGCTCTTTTAAGCTAACAGATTTATTATTTTCAGTATGACTGGAGGTGACTCACACTCACTAAATTCCCAAGACTGTTCAATAAACCAAAATACAAATGTTAAACTTATAGTGAGAAGTATATTCGTGAGGAGATTGGATATTCATATTTGCTGATCTGTACTTTCTCCCCCTGTAGGCTAATCTGTGTGGAAATCTAAATCCTATACCAAGTTTCTTGGAGAGCATAAAATCAGAATAGAATTGGATGAATTTAAGGGCTGATGACAGCAAGCTATAGGAGTGTAAGGCATCTGTCTCTTCTAGATACATGAAGAACAGAATAGGATCTGTTTTATAGATGCTACATAGATGATCCTTTCCTGTTAACCCATTCTTTCTCTAGGCATGCTATACTATAGCAGGAGTAGTTAATGTTTAGATCTTTTAAATTACAATCTCTATTCAATCCTGTGTGCCTGAGATTACATCCAGATGCCTAGATTGGATTTGGGGTGTTCATCATCTCATCCCTTTCAGCATTTCCCAAACTGGCAAGTCTGAGAATCTATAGTTTGTTTATGAGGATCTGTAATTTTAAAAGCTCTCCTGGCCAGGCAAGGTGGCCCATGCCTGTGGTCCCAGGCTGAGGTAGGAGGATCCTTTGAGCCCAGGAGTTCAAGGTTACAGTAAGCTATGATGAGGCCACTGCACTCCAGCCTGGGTGACAGAGCAAGGCCCAGTCTCTAACAAAAAATTTTAAAAGCTCTCCTAAGTAATTTTGATGTGGCTTAGGTAGCACTGTTCAACACTTTGATGCCTTCCCATGCATTCTCAGTTTTTGCTCCTTTTTATTCTTTATAACCAATTTTAAATCTAGCAATATTTTGGAGCTACTTCCTTACCCTGTCAGCCACTGACAAACATTTATAACCATTTTAAGGTACTCTTTGTTCCTTATGGCTTTCTGGTTGTGATTTACTCAGGTACCCAGATAAGTCATGATTCATTAATTCATTTGAAAAATATTTATTGACCACTTACTATGTGCTAGGATATTGTTCTAGGCAAAGGGAAGTGGCAGTGACCCAAATAGTAAAAAATTTTGCACATATATGTGATCTCCATTTATATTGTATCAGATAATGATAAATCCTATGGAGAAATATAAGAGACCAAGAGACAGAATAGTGGGACTGGGGTTGATGGGGAGAAGAACAGAAGTTTAGTGCTGATATTTTACAAGATGCCTGTTACATATCTAAGTATCTAATAATATCTTATAGGTAGTTAAATATATGTATCTGGAGCTCGGAAGAGATCCAGGCTGGAGACATAAATTTGTTTATTTCTTTGTTTTGTTTTGTTTTTTTGGAGACAGTCTCACCCTGTTGCCCAGGCTAGAGTGCATTGGGATCATCATACCTCACTGCAACATCAAATTCCTGGGCTCAAGTGATCCTCATGCCTCAGCTTCTCTAGTAGCTGGGACTACAGGCATGTGCTGCCACACTCACCTAATTTTTCTATTTTTGGTAGAGATAGGGTCTCGCTCTATTGCCCATGCTGGTCTTGGACTCCTGGCCTCAAGTGATCCTTCCACCTTGAACTCCAAAAGTGCTAGGATTACATGCATGAGCCACTGTGCCTGGCCAGGAGATATAAATTTGAATAACCAGAAAAGGTAGAGTTAAGATGGTAACATTCTAAGCTCTTGTCATAGGTATATCTTTTCAAGCACTGTTATTCAATGTTAGAACTCTATTGCTTAGAACAACTGTCAAAATATGTTGCCCTTTTGGACAGTGACTGTGCTTTCTGTTTGCTGAAGTGTTTACTTCACTGAGAATCACTGTGTGAAACTTGTTTTAGGTTGGAAGGGGTGTAGACTATTAAGAGTTGATTACTTGGGTAAATTGTTATAAGAGCATAATAAGTGGAGCTTGAAGCTTTGATAGGCTTAGAAGTAAAATTAATGTACAAGTCATAAATGGAAAAATAAAAATAAATGGCCACTGATGGGCATTCAGTTTTTTATATTAATAGTAATCTGAAATTAATGTCACACATGCATCATTTTAATTGGCTTTTGCAGACAGTCTAATAGTATAGACTCTATTCTTTTGAAAGCTGCTTGTGAGCTTATTCTGACATGGAGGTGAACAGAGAAAGTTTAGAATTATTCAATTCACTAATCAACTAATCAACTCTTGTTGACTGAGATTTCTGTTGTACCTGATATTGTTTAATTTTCCTATTTATCTTTCTCTGAGGAAGTTTCACATTGTTAACACTAGATCACCAAATAAATCAGATTTGGGGAGAACTCTGTCTCACATGTGTGACAGCTTCTATTTTGCAGAGATATCCGCAACATCTCCTATCCCAAATGCTCATCTTACAATGTGCCCTTAGGACTCCTCCCACTGAGTGGTGGGAGAGGGCTTATGTCCCTTCCCCTTGGACCACAAGGGGATACCTTTGTGACTGGCTTGACCAATAGAGTATGGTGAAAGTGATGTCATATGATTTCTGGGGCAGGATCATAAATATGCCATACGCTTTTGCCTTGGATCCTTTGAGATGCTTACTCTTAGAACCCAGTCTCCATGTTGTTAGGAAGCCCAGACAGCACACACAGAGAGACACCAGCTGTAGAGGTTCATGTTAACAGCCCAGCAATCATAATCTGCTGCCAGCCATGTGAGTGAAGGGCTTCCAGATGATTCTAGCCCCCAGAAGTTTAGTCCCCCCAGCCGTAAAGCCTTCTCAGCTGGGGCCCCAGTCATGACAGAGCAGAAACAGATTGTCCCTGTCCACGTTCCTGACCCATAGTGAAATGGTTGTTTCCCACTAAGTTTTGGGGTGATTTATTTTACAACAACAGTAACTGGAACAATATCCCTGCATGTTGTATTAGAGAGTAGTAACACTACTGCTTCTTCATTTATTAAAGGACAGGACTACCATGTGTCCTTTTATTCTATCTTAAAGATAAAATAAGATCATTTTCTCTTTGAAGAAATCCTTAGAATATGAAATTGAAGAGTTGAGGAATATTCAAGGAGTTTTATACCTATTTTCTCTGAAGATGACAGAATAGGAAACTAAGAAACTCTGACATGAAGACATTAAGATTTACTATAAAAAAACACAAATCCTTAAACTGTGTTTGTTCTAAGGTTCTTATAAGATTATACACTTTGAATATAGTGATTCTGTGTCATTCTTCATAAAATCTCAAGATTTTTACGTTGTTTTTTTCCTTTTTCTATTTATTTTTACATTGTCATAACCGCAATCACAAAAGAAGACATTTATTGCAATTTCTTTTATACGAAATGATTTCGCCAATTTCTTCCCTAAATTTCATTTCTTCTTCTTTAATATATAAGCCATGCAAATCTACTTCAGAAGGGTTGTTTTGAGGAATCTCAAATAAAATGCAAAACTTTCTATAGCTTTAGTTGTGAGATAGAATCACTGTTCTAGAGGCAATAGATCGCCCTGACTAAAGTTAGGCATGTGGATCTATTAATAGTTCTCTCTGCTACTCATGCACTCTCATCTTCACTGCCTGAGTAAAAGACTTAGGTTAGATAAGTCTCTGAAAGCTGTTTTTAAATTCTTTTATTTGATTCTTATAGGATTTCTACAATTTAGTCAGTGTCTCGTATTGTTCAAGAGCATCGGTTTGGCCAGGCACTGTGGCTCACACGAGTAATCCTGGCACTTTGGGAAACTGAGGTGGGAGGATCGCTTGAGGCCAGGAGTTTGAGACCAGCCTGGGCAACATAATGAGATGCTGTCTCTACCAAAACAAAACAAAGCAAAAATTAACCAGCCATAGTGGCATGCGGCTGTAGTCCCAGTTACTTGGGATGCCAAGCCAGGAGGATCACTTGAGCCCAGCAGTTCAAGGTTACAGTGAGCTATGCTATGATTGTGCTGCTGCACTCCAGTCCAGCCTGAGCGACAGAGTAAGATCCTGTCTCAAAAAAAAAAAAAGAGAGAGTATGAGTCTGCAGCCAGACTGTTTGGTTCGTAGCCTGATATTGACTGAATGATTTTAGAAAAGTCATTTAACCTCAGTTCCCTCATCTGGAAAATGGGGATAATGTGATGATATTTCATCCATGTTTTGAATTCCATGTCAAGAAGAGACTGAATGAGCACTTCCTTGTTAGGGGTATTATAGAAGTAATCAATGAATTGGGTGTAAATTAGACTGCATGACCCCAGGTCCCTTCAATCCAAGTGTTCTATGGTAATCTGAATTCCAGGATCAACTGACACTGAAATATTTGTCCTAGAAGTTCATAATGAGCAGAGAATACGTCAATGTCAATTACAGTAGTGTAACTACTTCCAAGGCTAGAAACTCTGTTTAGACATTTTATATTTGGTTCCCACAGAGTAGCTCAAAGAAATGCTAATAATGTTAATAGGAGGTTTGTAAAGAGTTTAACAATTCATAAAGTGACATATAAATAGAATCATTAGGCACATTCCTTAAGTTGTTAGGGACTCTGTACATAGACTGAATGTCTTGGGTGTGATTTCACAGGCAAAAATACCAGGAGCTATTGCTGAACAAAATCTTTTTAGCCAAGAAACCTGAAAATCTTATTAATTTATTTTATAAGATCAGCAAGTAAATGACAAATAGTACCATTCAAGAAAAACTTTTGGTGGTCAAGTGCTTTGTATTTTTATTTTTTTCCTTTTTTTTTTTTCTTAAAAGTATTCTGAAGCAGAATAGGTGGTCAAGTGCTTTGTTTGATAAAAGTATTCAACTGCCTGGTAGAAATGAAAAGCAGAATGATATGATGGCTTCTTTCTTCACTTTCTGGATTTACTTGGATTATGAAATACCAGTAATTGTCTGAGAAAGTGGAAAACAGCCAATTAAATGGAGGAAAAAAACCCCTAGGAAGAAGTTGGAAGCAGTTGAGTGGGATAAAGGCTATTTCTAATAACTTCAAGCAGATCTTTAAATTGTCATTTGATAATTAAAGAAAGATTGAAAACATAAAAGGTTAATTGCATGAATGGGCAAAGGGCACTCTCCATTAGCAGTGATCAGTTAGGTGTCACCAGTGTGTGATAGTGTATAAAAAGATCTGTTTATTTAAAAATAAATAATGCTCGATGTATGGACCCTATGCAGCTGACATGCTTAGAGTAAGGGGGCTGGCTGTTCAATGACTGCAAGTGTAAGCCAAGCTAAAGATTATATGTGTCTTGATTCTTCAGTGTGACAGAGATCAGAGTAGCTCCAAAGGAGATTAGAGGATACTATATTATATACAGTGTACTTGGTAGTCTTTGAATTGTGGGCCAGTTCTAGGGATGAGGCAATCACATATGACAAAAATTTAAAAAGTAAAGGTAAAAACAAAGAGAGAGTGTAAGATAGCTATTGTGGGAGGAAGGGTGAGCTCAGGGAAGCTGAGTAAAATGCCAAATGCTCAGAATAAAAAGACCCATCTGAAGATTCCTATGGGCATCACCAAGGGGTTCTGTCAGGAGAACATTTAAGAGCCTAGATTACCTAATACCGAGTGGGGTGGGGCTCGAGCCTGAACAGAAACCCAACAAGGACTTCCCGTCTCAGAATAAAAGCTAAATTCAGACAGTGCTGGTCTCTCCTGTCACATACCGGCTCTTCCAGCCACTGTGCCTTCTCATCCTTATACGCAATAACCTATTTCCACCTCGGGCTCTAATCTCTGTCCTGGCTCTGCCTTGCCCTTTGCCAGAAAGGCTCTTGCCCCAGGCAGCTTCACATCCTTCAGCCAACCTGAGTGTAGGTTTGCCCTCTTGAGAGCTCTTCCTGCAGCTGTGTACTTAACTGAGCTCTGACAGCACAGTCATGATAGAGGACGACTCTGTTAAGGAAGCAGAACACGGGAAAAGTCTTGATTTTAAAGGCATGATTTATTTCTTATTTGTTTATGTATTTTTGAATAAATAGGCTGCATTTGGCCATGGTGTCTAATCCCTCAGTTACCCCCTTTTCTTCCCTGGAGACAACCACTCTTGGTAGTTTTCTGTGACTTCTTCTTCCAGAGAGCTATCAAGCATTTATAAATAAGTGTCCCCCATCCCATTACAAATGTTAGCATCCTCTTCATACCTTTTGGTACCTTACTTTTACCACTTATAATATCTTGGTGGGCTTTTTTTTCTTTGGCCGCCTCATTCCTTTTTTTTTTTTTTTTTTGAGACAGAGTCTTGCTCTGTTGCCCAGGCTAGAGTGCCATGGCATCAGCCTAGGTCACAGCAACTTCAAACTCCTGGGCTCAAGTGATCCTCCTGCCTCAGCCTCCCAAGTAGCTGGGACTACAGGTGTTTTGGGCAGCCTCACTCTTAATGTAAATATTAATTCTTAATTAATGATTACATACAATTCTGTTGTACAGATAGATTGAAATTTGTTCATGGTCATTTAGATTATTTTTGATATAGTTTTCTATTAAAAATAGCACACTATAGAAGGAACAGGATTGAAGAGAAAACAAATAGTACAGACCACATGCAATGGTAAGTACCTATAATCCCAGTACTTTGGGAGGCAGATGCATGAGGATCACTTGAGGCCAGGAGTTTGAGACCAGCCTGGGCAATGTAGTGAGACCCTGTCTCTACAAAAAAAATTAAAAATTAGCTGGGCATGGTGGCACGTGCCTATGTTCCCAGGTATATGGGAGGCTGAGGCAGGAGGGTCACTTAGCCCAGGAGTTTGAGCAGTAAGTTACAAAGATTGCACCACTGCACTCCAGCCTGGGCAACAGAACAAGACACTGTCTCTAAAATAAATAAAAATAAAAATAGTACAGATTACTAGTTTGGCATGTGTTATTTTGCATATGTGTAGTGCATTTGGAAGATCAATACTGAGAACTTATGTGTTGCCAAACTACCCTCCAAAGAGGTTCTTGTGGTTTGAGCTCATCTGTTAGTGTTCCTGTGGTCCCATATTCTCCCCAACACAGTGTATAATCAGAGGTTTTGATATCTGCTAATCAGGTGGAAAGTAGTATTTTGTTGTAGTTTCAATTTTCATTTCTCTTTTCAAAGTTTAAGAAACATTGTGAACTATTCACATGCTCTATTCATTTTCTTTCAGGTAGTGATGTAGGATATGCATGTCTAATGCAAAATGACTTCATTTTAGATTTTGGCATAGTGATAACTTACAAAATAGAAGTTAGGTTAAATTTAATCTTCAAGAGTGTTTTATTAGAAAACAATTATACTTAGATAAAATGTCTTTTTTAATGCCATACCATTCTGAATTTAGATTGATTACTAAATACGTGTCCCTTTTGTCATACCCTTACTGAAAAAGTACCTTTTAAAACAATAGTTTATAATCATGTAAATCGATATAAAATAGCAGTTATATTTCTAAAAATTTAGTTCTTGATATAAAAAGGAGAGTGCTATTTGACATTTTTGTTCTTGGGGATATTAAGACACGGTATGTTTTTCTGTACTTTTAGACCTAAAACCTTATAAATGCGTAGTAAATTGTGTATTTCCTAGCTGTAATTATGTAAAATGTGTCTGATTAGTATTCCAAAGAATATGCTTTTTTTCTTTTAATATCGTCTTTACTGGTTTGACCAAACAATATTCTTAACAACAAAAGTAAGATATTTCTTCTGTGCTATTTAGTAACCGTTCATAAGCACCATATGGGGGCCGTTTGTGGGTTCTATATTTTAAAATATTTCTATGAAAACTTCAACTTAGCCATTTTACTATGTCCATTTTCCAGGCTAATAGATTTATTATTTGTCAAACTTGCTTTGTGAAGTAGGTTCCATGAAACATCCATCAACAACAGATGAATGGATAAAGAAAATGTCATATGTGCATAAAATGGAATATTATTCAGCAATAAAAATGAAGTACTGATTCATGCTACAACTTGAATGAGCCTCAAAAACATTATGCTAAATGAAAGAAGCCAGAAACAAAAGGTCACATTATGATTCCATTTAGATAAAATACCAGACTAGGTAAATTCAAAGAGATAGAAAACAGGTTGATAGTTGTCAGGGGCTTGGGGAAGGAGGAATGGGGAGTAAGTGTTAAATGGTACAGGTTTTTTACCTTGGATAGTGAAAATATTTTGTAAATAGATATAAGTGGTGGTTGCACAACATTGTGAATACATTAAATGTTACAGAATTGTTCACTTTAAAATGGTTAATTTTATGTTGTGTGAATTTCACTTCAATTTTAAAAAGAGAAGAAACCAGATTGGTACTGGGGATCTTAGTTATCTCTAAGATGACAAAGAGCTAACTAATTTGGAAAGCTCCTTGATCTTCAGAAATTTGAAAGCCAGTGTAAATGCTATATAAAGCAATTGATCCTTGACTGTTCAGAAGGGTTCTATGAATTTTCTCCAAAAACATTCAGAATAATGAAAGGATTGCTGTGTTTGAAGTGTCCTTAATGATTGTCTAAGTCAGGCGTCCTCAAACTACAGCCCTCGAGCCACATGCGGGTGTTTTTGCCCGTTTGTTTTTTTACGTCAAAATAAGATATGTGCAGTGTGCATAGAAATTTGTTCATAGTTTTTTTAAAACTATAGCCCAGCCCTCCAACGGTCTGAGGGACAGTGAACTGGCCCCCTGTTTTTAAAAAGTTTGAGGACCCCTGGTCTAAGTACTTACTCTTGTTGCTAAACAGGTTACAAGGGTATATTCGATGCCATTTGAAAATATACCCACAACCAAACTCATTATACCCATTAAACCAAACTCAAAGAATTAATTGGGAATTGTTCTCCCTGCAAATTAATTTCCACCAAATCAGTTGTTAAGCTATCTACTGAAGCCAGTATTTAGTGCCTTTTAGTTAGGTCAGCTGATAGTAATCTTCTCAGAGCTTGTGGGAGAAGCAAGAATGATATTTGCAGTGAGTGTTCTAGGTGGACTTTTTTTGTACCTTATTGTAATTACAGCATGTGGCTGAAAATAAGTATTTGGTTCTTTTTTTAAACCACCATAGTTAGATTGTCTATAAACATCATTAAATTTACCCGTGTTGTAATTTACTTCTGCAAACAGGTATTGTTTAAGGCATTGAGCTGGGTGCTGTGGGGAATAGATATGAAGTGGCTTGACCAACTGTCCTGAAGTTTAATAGGGCTGAGATTTCTAGAAATTTCTATAATAACTTTTCATTACCTAAAGCCTGTCTGTTTTGAATGACCAGTTTTATGTTATTCTCTTTCAGAAGTACTTTGAGCCTGGCATAGTGGCTCATGACTGTAGTCTCAGCTCCTCCAGAGGCTGAGGCAGGAGGATCGCTTGAACCCAGGGTTTGAGACTAGTCTGGGTAACAGCAAGACACATTTTTTAAAAAGAAGTACTTTTGAAAAAATAACCAGCAATTTGATTAGTTTAGAGAAGTGCTTTTTAGAGCTACCTGTGTTTAAAGGAAATAAAAGAGAGAAAAAAAATAAAGATAAGTGCTTTGTCTTTTTCAGAACAGAAAAGGACATCTATGTTTATCTATTTAATAAGTGATTTTAATTAGTTTCAGTAATGGAGGATGTTAGAACTAAGTCTGACTGTGTACCAACATCCATAATCTAAAAGGGTTGACCTCATTTTATTTTTTATTTTTTACTTTTTGTTTTTTAGAGACAGGGTCTCAGCTCTGTTGCCCAGGCTGAAGTGCAGTGGCATGATCACAGTTCACTGCAGCCTCCAACTCTACTAGGATTACAGGCAGGAGCCACGGAGTCCACCCTCATCTCATTTTGTATTCTCTATTTCTGCAGTGGCAGTGAAGGCCTGAAAGCCGCCTGCCACTTGAAAAAATGGGCAGCTTTTCAAAGTTCTTGAGTGTTAACCTCCCTTGAGTCTGTGAAGGCATTCAGAGCAGAGTACAAGAAACTTAAGGTTTGAATTGGACTGTATCTCTGCTGAGCTGGCGTTGCATATTAATTCTCTATTTCTGTTGGTAACTTTTGGTGTTGTTACTAAATTCTTAGTACCTTTTGGTTTTACATTGATATGAAGTAGTTCAAATGTTACAGAAATAGTAGTGTTAAAGTTATTCTCATATAGGCAACACTTAGTAAAACAAAAAGAAAAAAAATTCCCAACCCAAGAAAAGTTAAAAGGTAATTCTAGGGATAGGCATGATGGCTTATGCCTGTCATTCCAGTATATTGGGAGGCCTATGCAGGAGGATCCCTTGAGGCCAGGAGTTCCAGACCAGCCTGAGCAACATAGTGAGACCTCATCTCTACAGAAAAATACGAAAATTTTCTGGGCATGGTGGGGTGTGCCTGTAGTCCCAGCTACTCAGGAGGCTGAGGCAGGAGGATCACTTGAGCCCAGGAGTTTAAGGTTGCAGTGAGCTATGATGATGCCACTGCACTCTAACCTGGGCCATAGAGTGATACCCTACCCCCCCCCAAAAAAAGAAAGTACTTTTAGAATACTCTGATTACATGAGAAAGTAGACATTTATGTATATTGCTGATATGAAAATGAATGTAAGTTACATTGTCTCCTAGGCAAAGTCACTACTATTGATGCTATTTGTGGTAGGATTTTGATAGCCAACAGAGATTTTTCTTAGTATTCATGTTGAGAAATGTGATTAAAACATTGTTCTGTTACCTAAAAGGCCACTCACTGGATCAGCTTTAAAACAGACTACTGAAGTCACTCTCAAGTTCTGTAGCCTTTTTTTTTGTTTTTAATCTAGTGAGGTCCTTCGAAAATAGTCATAGGACTATTTGTTTGTACAGACAAAATCAGCACTGTGCATTTGACCACTTGAAAAACTTGAGGTTTCTCTCTGGCTAGCCATCACTCCAAAGACCAAAACAAACAACAAAACAAGCAGGGATGGTATTATTTATTTCTTTCCGGTTAATTATTGCCAAGTTTGAATTTGTGTGGCAGATTTTGGTTCCAGATGGAGCAGTCATGATGATCTGTTTTGAGAACTTTACTCACTGATTTTTGTAAACATCAGAGCACATTACAAAATTGATATTCCAAAATATTTTCTTAAATCACTGCATTGATGTATCTTTTATCTGACACCAGTATTAAACCCAAAAGACTTTTTATGAAATCAATGCAATCTAATTGTTAGTTTAATTCAAAAAATCAACCTGTCTGGTTTGTGTTGGCTTTTGTCTGGGGAAAAATATAATGATTTGATCATCTTTTTTGATGTATTATTATGCTATTTCTAGCTAACAAAAGATGATTCTTCCTTGTTTGAAATAAAATCTCCACTTCAGGTTTTCAGGGGACAGAATTTCAGAGTTTGTAGAAATTCTTCTAGTAAAATTTAGCTACATTTTATTCTTATTTTTTGTAAGTGGTAAGTAACTGTATAAAAGTGGACTGTTTTGACTGCATTTAAAGCAATCCGGGTATTCTATATATGATGTGTCAGGTATAAATATAAAATTTTGAGACAGTAATAATTACAGTGAAGCTTAGTGATTCTTTTTTCTCTCTTCCTTCTGCAATGTTTTTTAATTAGCTGAGCGTGAAATGTCATTTGAATCTTCTCAAAACTAGAAATGTGTTCATAAGTTTAAAACGCTTATCACTTAACGTTGACTCCTTAGACAAAATATTCCTGTTCTTCACTGGG
Organism: Mirza zaza; assembly: GCA_008750895.1. Taxonomy (NCBI): domain Eukaryota; kingdom Metazoa; phylum Chordata; class Mammalia; order Primates; family Cheirogaleidae; genus Mirza; species Mirza zaza. Next base: position 41,497 of record VSMD01041764.1, read on the forward strand.
GGAGAAGAGGTGTCAGCACAAACAGGCACGGCGTCTGCCCTTGTAGAGCTTGTGGTCTGGTTGTGAAGGTAGACATGAATCAAATAACTACCCACATAAATGTGGATTTATACTCATCAGTTCCACAAAAGAAAGGAACATGATATTATGAGACCATCTTTGAGTAAGTGGTCAAAAGCCAGGGAGTTCTAAAAGGCTTTCCTGGAGAAGTGAATATTGTCTTGCTAAATTATACTATCTTTTACAAATAGTGCCTAAAAAAATTACACAGCATGCTTATAATTTACCACACATTAAATTATTCATAATTCTTAAACAAAGGCTACATGTCCTTTTTGTTCATAAACTTTTAATTTAGAGACAAGGTCTTGCTCCGTGTCCCAGGCTGAAGTCAGAGGTGCAATTATAGCTCACTGTAATCTCAAATTCCTGGGCTCAAGTGATCCTCCTGCCTCAGCCTCCCAAGTAGCTGGAACTATATAGACAAGTGCCACTATGCCCAGCTAATTTTTTTTTTTTTTTTTTTTTGAGACAGAGTCTCACTTTGTTACCCAGGCTAGAGTGAGTGCTGTGGTGTCAGCCTGGTTCACAGCAACCTCAAACTCCTAGTCTCAAGTGATCCTCCTGCCTCAGCCTCCCGAGTAGCTGGGACTACAGGCATGCACCACCATGCCCGGCTAATTTTTTCTATATATATTAGTTGGCCAATTAATTTCTTTCTATTTATAGTAGAGGCCGGGTCTCGCTCTTGCTCAGGCTGGTTTCGAACTCCTGACCTCGAGCAATCTGCCCGCCTCGGCCTCCCAGAGAGCTAGGATTACAGGCGTGAGCCACCGCGCCTGGCCTCCAGCTAATTTTTTAATTTAGTTTTTGTAGAGAAGTTGTAGAGAAGCAGCTGTGTTTTTTAGGCTGATTTCAAACATTAACATTTGTTGTGAATGCTTGATGGCGCCTAGAGAGCCATCCAAGAAAAAATTTCCTTAATTTGAAAAATTATACTGTAATTGTTTTGTTATCACTCTTTCTTTTAAAAATAAAGATGTAAGAGAACAATCCCAGGAATGAAAAGGAATTTTCTTTTGAAAATAAAATATCAGCACAGACCTGCACATGGATGTTTATAGCTGCTTTATTTATAATTGCCAGAACTCAGACACAACCAAGATGTCCTTCAATAGGTAAATGGATAAACAAAGTGTAGTACATCCAGATAGTAGAATATTACTCAGCAATAAAATGAAAAATCGAGCCATGGAAAGACATGGAAGAACCTTAAATGTACCCTGCTAAGTGAAAGCCAGTCTGAAAAGGCTGTATAGGGTCTCAGTGGCATTTTAGGCTGAGCACAGTGGCTCCCACCTATAATGCTAGCACTCTGGGAGGCTGAAGTGGGAGGATTGCTTGAGCTCAGGAATTTGAGACCAGCCTGAGCAAGAGCAAGACCCTGCTTCCACTAGAGAAAAATTAGCCAGGCGTAGTCCCAGCTACTTGGAAGGCTGAGACAAGAGGATTGCTTGAGCCCAGGAGTTTGAGTTTGCAGTGAGCTATGATGATACCACTGCACTCTACCCAGGGTGGCACAGTGAGCCTCTGTCTAAAAAAAAATTGTTTATTAATTTAAAAAATGGAAAATAAATCAGTGCAGTAAATTAAGGTCTTAAAGTATAAAGATCTTGAATCTCCTTGGATATGTTGTTGGAGAAGTTAGTTTATTGCCATGGAAAACAATTGTCTACAGGTTTTTATCTTTAAACTTAGAGTCTGCATTGGTTCCTCCCCCCATCTTTTATTTATTTATAACCAACTAGCTACTTGGTAGAAATCCTGCCTTTAAAAAATGACTTTTTTCCCTGGAGGATAATGTTTTATTGATGTACAATTGCATAAAATAAGTGTTTCTGATGATTCCATTGATGAGTTAAGTGTTTTCTCTTAAGAAAGTGAAGTTATATTTTCAGCAATATTAAAAATTTGAATTCATAATAGTGTTATAATAATGACGTTATGGTCTACCCACTCAGTTGGGCTATATTTCTAATCTTTTGTAGAGACAGTCTTGCTATGTTGCCCAGGTTGATCTTGAACTCCTGGGTTCAAGTGATTCTTCTCCTGCCTTCATCCCTCATGATAAAGTGGAAACATAGAAGGGGTGAGGATGGATACTGAAAGTTAATAAACCGTATTGATATAATTCCAGTATTTTCAAAGTAGTTCAATGGCTTCCCAACTCATTCCAAAATTCCTTTCAATGGCTATCATGTGATCTTTCTGACCTCATCTAATACATTTCTTCCAATTTTTTTCCTGTTTAAAAAATTGTGGCAAAATACATATAAAATTTGTCATTTAACCAATTTTAAGTGTACAGTTCAGTGGCATTAAGTGTAGTACCGTTATTATTTCCGCTTGTGAATGAGGAAACTGTAACATAGAAGTGAAATGACTTTGCCCTACCAGGGAGGCAGGAACTCTGAGACCCAGCACAGGCAGCCTATCTAGTGTCTCACACTGTAGAACCTGCAAATCTCCCCCTGCCCTGCGATACTTAGTATCACCAGCAGTGCTGTAGGAGTTTAGTTTACTCCTTTTGGTTTGTTTTTAAAACATAGTATTCATGTGTTGGTTACATTAGCATTTGCCCAGAAGAAATTTGTAACACAGAAATAGGAGCTCAAAACATTGAAATGAGATGAAGCCAGAGATAATTTACAACCACTTAAAAATAGAGCCAAACATGGTGGGATTTCTTTGAAATATCTGTTAATGTTTATTTTTAAAACCTGAATAGTTTTCAGTTGTTAAGCAGAACTGACTACCTGTGTATAATTAATGAAACAAAAACACTTGTGCTAAGTTTATGGGTATATAAACACTTGATATCTCACATCCTTTGGGAACAGCTTTAGGGAAGACAAACATGTGCTAGAGACTTTTTTTTAACTTTTTTGTACCAGATCTCAGGGACTTGGAGAGCTCCTAATGGTAGGATCCAAGTTTTTTGTTTTTGTTTTTAAGAAAGAGATTATCATTTTATATATATAAAATCCTCATATTATTGCATGCTCTTCATAAATTACATTTTTAGTAGCTCCATAAGATCAGGGTACTCTTCAGCTGTTGTTCACAGTTGCATCCCCAGCACCTTGCAGAGTGCCTGGCACACGTTATCCTGAAACCTAGGATGATAAACTATGTATGTGAACAAAACTGACTCTGACCATGGGCTAGAAGGAATTCAATAGCAGAAGTTTCCATTGACTCATTCATGCATCCAGCAAATATTTATCAAAGAACTCCTAGGGGGAAGTGCAGTGTGAGTCTTGCCTGCTGGCACAGAATGTTTTTTATCAGGCACAGTGAAAGGGGTAACTCCTGTTAGAACTGCCTGAACAGTGCTGAGAGCACCTCATGGTCAATACGGTATTATGAAGGTAGCAGCACTTGGCAGCAGATTGAAAAACCAAGAAGAAAAGGCAGTGGAAATGAATCCTGAGTTTCTATTTAATTTTTTTGTTTGTTTGTTTTTTGAGACAGAGTCTCACTTTGTTGCCCAGGCTAGAGTGAGTGCCATGGCGTCAGCCTAGCTCACAGCAACCTCAAACTCCTGGGCTCAAGCGATCCTCCTGCCTCAGCCTCCCGAGTAGCTGGGACTACAGGCATGTGCCAACATGCCCGGCTAATTTTTTCTATATATATTAGTTGGCCAATTAATTTCTATTTATAGTAGAGATGGGGTCTCACTCTTGCTCAGGCTGGTTTCGAACTCCTGACCTCAAGCAATTCCGCCTGCCTCGGCCTCCCAGAGTGCTAGGATTACAGGCGTGAGCCACCATGCCCAGCCTCTATTTAATGTTAAATGACATGTCAATAGAGACATTTTTCCTTTTATTAAAAAAATCAAACTTGAATAAATGGTCATATTTATGCTACTTTGTCATATATTACTGCCTAGAAGGAAATGATGATACAGTAAAGGTAGAAATTATATCCGTAATAGGCATTTTTATTTCCTTATATTATTTACTTAGGTGTCTTTAAAATAATAAGTCATGAGTTAAATTAGTATTGTACTACATTGATGATCATCACAAAAAACGTCTATTGAAAATTTGGAACACATAGAAAAGTATAAAATGGGATGTGGGAACCCTCATAATTCTAACTCCCTGAGATGACCACACATTTATATGTCTGTGTGTCAAAAAATATAATTTTATTAGTCTGTTTGGACTGCTATAACAATACAATAAACTGAGTAGCTTATAAATAACAAACATTTATTTCTAATAGTTCTGGAGGCTGGGAGGTCCAAGACAAAGGAACCAGCAGGTTCAGTGTCTGGTGAGGGCATGTTCCTGGTTCATAGATGTGTCTTCTCACTGAAATCTCACACGATGGAACGGGGAAGGGTATTCTCTGGGGTCTCTGTTATCAGGGCACTAATCCCATTTCATGAGGGCCCCACCCTCATGACATAATTATCTCCCAAAGGCCCCATCTCCAAATCCTACCGCATTGTGAATTAGGTTTCAGCATATGAATTTGGGGGGCAGGGGGACGCACATTCAGTCTGTTGCAATAATATATAAAATTTTAAATCAAATTAGGAAAAACATTTATTCAAAATATGACAGTTACCTTAATATATGAAGAGCATATTCAAAACAATAAGATAAACACAAAGTTTCTAATAGATAAATGAACAAAGACTAAGAAGAGAACAGTTGCAAGAGGAAATTCCACAGGCTAATGAACATATCTAAAATGGTTAATTTCACGAATAATCAAAGAAATGTATACTAGATCAATTTGCATATTAAATAAGCAAAGTGACCCCCCCCCACCCCTTTGGTTGTTTTTCATTTTGCAAACGGTGGTATTCAGTTTTAGTCAGGGTTCAGCAAGATAGGGACCCTTTACAGTATTGGTGGGTGTGTAATTGTCTCACCTTTTCTGGAAAAGCCTTGGGCAATGGACAAGGCTGGATTTTTAGCCAGGACAGAACAGCTGGCCTGTGTTCTGCTTGGACAGGGAGTCTATTGATGACTGATATATTTCAAGAGGCTTGAAAAATGTTTATATCTAGAGACCTAGTAGTTTTTCTCATGGGAACGTATACAAATTAAGTTTGAATTAATATTTCTGAGGTTTCTTTATAGCTTTGTACAATAAAGACCTAGTATGTAAGCTCCATGAGAGCAGAGAATTTGTGTCTTCTGTTTACTGCTATGCCTACTTCCTGCAATAGTGTTTGGCACATAGTAGGTCTTCAATAAAGCATTTGTTGGAAGAAAGCATGGACAAGTATATTTTTGGCATACAGTAGAAATAGCGTATGTTGCTTACTATAATGTTTTATGTTCTCTTAACCTTCACGAACATTTTATTTGAGAGGGAAATAATCTATTAAATTTTTCCCCCAAGTGTGAAGTCTTTTCAATCAATCATCAATCCATACTTGGGTATTAAGTGATGCCCATTTTCTGAAGAACATTTTATATTTTTTTATGGGAACAAAATAGAAAGTACATCAATCAGGGAAAAAGTAATAGTCCAATACTCTATGTAATAGATTTTTCTATTGACTTCAATTTCTGTTTCATAAATGTTTTATCTTCATTTTTGATCTCCAGTTGGTAGAGGCCCAAGTGATCGTGCCTCTCTTATCCTGAAGATTTTCCCAGCAACCCAATTGGAAACTAGCAATTAAATTATGGCATATTATAAAAGAATGTATGAAAATGTATATGTATAGAATGCTGTGTATAGAAACAGCAGCAAAACGAACATCCACATATATGCCACCCAGGCAAAGAAATAGAACAGTACCTCGGAATCTCCCTGTGACCCTTTCCCAATCACATCCCTCTTCTAACTTCTCCCACCCTAATTGATTACTATCCAGAATTTTGCATTAGAGGTATTCTTTTGTTTTTTTCTGTGCTTTTTCATCATTTATGAATATGTCAGTAAAAATAAAGTGTTTAGTTTTGCCTATTTTTGGACTTTAAATAAGTGGAATCAGATGGACAGTTGGGTTGTGATTTAAGTCTGTTTTGTGTTGTCATAACAATACCACAAACTGGGTAATTTATAAATAATAGAAATTTATTTGGCTCATGGTTCTAGAGATTGGAAGTCCAAGAGCATGGTGCCAGCATCTGGTGAGGTTCTTGCTGCATCATAGCATGCCAGAAGGGCAAGAGAGCAAGAGGAGCCCAGACTTGCTATTATAACAAGCCCTCTTGCTCGATGATGACATTATCCATTCCCGAGGGCAGAGTCCTCATTACATAAGCACCTCTTATTAGGCCCCACCTCCCAACACTGTTGGCATTTAGGGATTAAGTTTCCAACACATGAACTTTGGTGGCCACGTTCAAACCATAGAAGGTTGTTTCCAGTATTTTGCTGTTATGAATTATGCTGCTATAAACATTCATATGTATGTCTCTCGTTGCACACAAGAGTTTATTGTCTAGGATCGAAATCTTAAGATATATACCTAGAAAATTGCTGGGTCACACAGGAGGATAAGTTCACCTTTACTAGGTAAAATCAATCTGTTTCCCAAGGTCCCCAGCAGCTTGTGAGCATTTCCATTGTACCACCTCCTTCTTGACACTTGGTGTTTTCTGACTTTAAATTTTTGCCAAACTGGTGGATATGAAATTGTATTTCATTGTGGTTTTAATATGCATTTCCCTAATTACAAATGAAGCTAAATATCATTTCTTAAAATTCTTCATCATTATTTTTTGCCCCCTTTCCTGTTAGGTTATTTGACTATTTTTAAAACAATTGAATTAGGCTAGGTACAGTGGCTCATGCCTGTAATCCTAGCACTTTGGGAGGCCGAGGTGGGAGGATCACTTAAGGCCAGGAATTTGAGACCAACCTGAGCAACATAGCCAGACCCTGTGTCTATGAGAAATAGAAAAATTAGACTGGTATCCTGGCATGCACCTATAGTTCCAGCTACTCAGGAGCCAAGGTGGGAGGATTGCTTGAGCCCAGGAATTTGAGCTGTGAGCTATGATGAGACCATTAACACTTACTTGAGGGTTTACCATGTGCCAAACATATGCTAAGCATGAGATAACTTACAAATCCTTTTAATCCTTGTAGTAACTCAATAAATAGGTCCTATTTTTATCCCGATTTTTGAGATGAGAAACAAACATTAAGTAACTTGTTCTATGTGACATAGCTGGTACGTCAAAGAGCCAGAATTCAAACCAATTTATTCTAGCTCCAGAGCCCAGATTTTTAGTGGTTAGACTCTGCATCTTTTCTGTATGGCTACCTCTATGCTAACTCGAGTCATTTTTGCAGGGACCTGATCTTGGCCTTTCTGTTCTTTGTATTGGCCTATGTTTCTATCCCTGGTCAATCCCACACAGCCTTTGAAATAACTTTCTAATATCTGGTATGGCTAATACTCCTACCTTGCTCTCCTTTAAGAGTGTTTTAACTATTAGTTGACCTTTGCATCTCAATTTCAATTTTAGAATTATTTTCTTCAAAAAACTTGTTGGGGTTTTAATTGGAACTACATTGAATCTAGAAAATTTGGGAAAGGACTGATATTTATAATAGCTTTCCAATCTATGAGCATGGTATATTTCTCCATTTATTCTGGTTTTCTTTAATGTTGTCTTAGTCTGTTTGTGCTGCTGTAACAAAATACCTGATACTGGACAATTTATGAATGATAGAAATTTATTTCTCATAGTTCTGGAGCCTGGGAAGTCCAAGATCAAACAAAGTGCCAGCAGGTGCAGTGACTAATGAAGGCCCATTTCTTATAGATGGTGATGTCTAGTTCTCCTCACATAGTAGAAGGACAAAGGCAGCTCTCTGAAGCCTCTTTTATAAGACATTAATCCCATCCATGAGGATGGTGCTCTCATGGCCTAAGTGCCTCCCAAGGGCCCTACCTCTTAATTCCATCACCTTGGGGGTTAAGTTCCAACATGAATTTTAGAGGGAAATGTACATTGAAACCATCGCAAATGTGTTTTAATAGTTTTATAATTTTCCCCACAAAGTTTTTACACATTATTTGTTAAGTTTATTTCTGTCTACTTGTAACTTTTCATGCACTTATAAATGATATGGTTTTTAATATTTCATGTTCTGTTGCTAATGTGCAGAAAAGAAGTTGAATTCCATATGTTAATTTTATATCCAGCAATCTTGTAAAACTTTTTTTTATATGCTTAATTCTAATTTTTTATCAGTGAATTTTTTGTCTGTGCTACATAATTTATGAAATCATCTTGTCTTATTGAGCAACTAATTTTCCAAAATTAGGTCTACAATACATTATCTAAAACCTTTAGGGTCAAATGTGTTTTAGAACCCCAGGTATTTTAGAATTTAGAAGGAAACTATAATAAATATATTGTGTCATAGAACATTAATATTTCTGCCATGAAAGGTATGAATAATTATAGTAAATGGGATAAAGACTAAATAGCCTCAGTTGAGGTTTGTCAACAGATGCGTTAAAAAAAACTTTTGGTTTTCAGAAAGATTTTGATTTTGGATTTGCAAATAAGGAACATTAAGGCTCACATTAAGAGAGTCATATTTGCCCATGCCTAATCCTAGCACTTTGGGAGGCCAAGGTGGAAGGATTACTTGAGGCCAGGAGTTCAAGACCAGCCTGAGTAACTTAGTGAGACCCTAGCCCTACAAAAAAATACACAAATTAGCCAGGCGTGGTGGTACATAGTCCCAGCTACTCGGGAGGCTGAAGCAGGAAGATCGCTTGAGCCCAGGAGCTTGTAGCCCAGCAACAGAGCCGGAGCCTGGCTCAAAGAAGAAGAAGAAGTCATATGACCCCTGTCCTAGTATTTACCCAATAACTTATTTAAAAATCTAGCCTTCATGTCTGATTGTTCCTTCCTATCAATCTTGTTCTCTCATTTTAATTCCTCTTCTGGGAATGTCAGTGTCAGGACATCAACTGTTTTTGGAATACAGAGCTAAAATAAATTATATGTCATAACATTAACAGCTCAAATAACAAAATCTTACATTTTGTGTATATTATGTCATTTTATTTTATTTGAGAGAGAGTCTGCTCTGTCACACAGGCTGGTGTGCAATGGCGTAATCATAGCCCACTGCAGTCTTGAACTCCTGGGTTCAAGGTATCCTGCTGCTTCAGCCTCCTGAGTAGCTGGGACTGAAGGTCCTAGTTTTTTCTTTTCTTTTTAGAGCTGATCACTATGTTGTCCAGGCTAGTCTCAAACTCCTGGTCTCAAGTTATCCTCCCGCCTCAGCCTCTGTAAGTGCTGGGGTTACAGGCATGAGTTATTGTACCCAGCCTGTTATTTGATTTTTAAAAGAACTTATAGGAGGAGACTGTTCTCCCATTTTTTAGAAAACTCCAGCTTAAGAGAGAAAGAATCATGCCCAAAGTAATATGATTTGTAACTATTGGAATCAGAATTTAGACCCAAGTGTTCAGGCTCCAAGTCCAAATCTCTTATGTTACACTCTCCCAGTTAGGAATGTTTGGGAAGATGGAATTTAGAACTCCTCTGCTGGGTCTAGATTATTAGCCTAAGCAGAAGTAAATATTAGTCAATAAGACTTTTGATTTTTCTCAAAAATTAGGTTTCTCTTCTTTTGGGATCATGGGCTTCGTATAGTAAAAAAAACTCTTCAGAATCGGTATATCATAGCGTGTATCTCTAAACCTCATTAAATAATTTAAAAACACAGGCTGTAAGTCAGAAAGAAGGCGTAGAGAGAAAAGGGATTGTGTTAGCTGGCAAACACTTGTTGCCAGTCCTGTGAAGTCCTGTGGCCCCCCCAGGTCCTGACTGATCTGGGCCCTGCCTCTCCCTACCACACTACTCCCCCCCGCCTCTTCACATTCCAGGTACACTGGATATCCCCCTTTTCCTTCAACTTGCCATGTTCTTTTCTTCCTCCGGCCTCTCACTTTCCCTTCCCTCTGCCTGAAATGTCTTCTGCTTTCCCACCTTCTATCCCTCCTTCTCTCTGTTTTGCCTGGATGACTTTTACTTATTCTTTTCATTTCATCTTAGAAATCACTTCCTCCTCCCTAATCCCATATCTAACTTGGGTCCCACAGTTATAGGCTCCTATTCCTCTTTTATTTTATCCCCCCTCAAAACTCTACTGGTCTCCACTCTATTTCCAGTGCCTAGCACAGAGCTTGGCTCATGGCCAGCTCTCAGTGAGACTGGTTGAATTATTGTAATTTATTGAAAGGAGGCAGAGGTGTGTGAGTTAGGCCAAAAAAGACCCAAAGAAAAGTGGCTTAGACAATAAGGGCACATATTCTATCTCACATTATGAGGAGTCCACAGGCAGGGATTTTCCAGGTTGGTATTGCAGTTCAGTAATAATGTCACTGAAAGGCCAGGTGCTTTCCGTCTTGTGGCTCTGCCATTCCCAGCGTATCAGTGGTGCTTCCTCTTCATGGTTGCAGGATGGTTCCACCAATTCCAAGCATCACAGGTGGCTATGACCATATCAAAGAAGAGGAGGGGATCATTAAGGAGGAAAATCTTTCTCAGCACCTGCCTAGTAGATAACCCCTACATCCTGTTAACCAGGGTGATGTCACATGTATGTGTCCTAGCTACAAGGGAGATGGAGAAAGTGATCCTGTAATAAGATAGGTACCCTGCCAAGACAGGATGGGTGGGAGATGGAATAGCTGCTGGATTGTCAGCCAACAGTGTCTGTCCTAAGGGATGTCTTACAGAAGAACCAGGGGCTGGATGAACAGGCCCGTCTCACAAAGGGCTTGAATTGCCAGTGGAAAGCTCACAGGTACATCTGTTGTGAATGCCCAGGGTAATATCTCGCATCTGCTTTAGTCTTCATCTCTGTAGAGTACTATTTTTTCCCCAATTTGGCATGCACATGGACAAAAATGGCCTCTTAGCAATTTTTACCTTTTAGCTCCAGCACCTAAAGGTTTTGCTTGGTCCAGCCTAGCCCGTCCTGTAGGTCCTCGAGTCAGATGCTCAACTGTGCCCGTGGGGTTGAGAGTCGGGACCCCTTCTCTTAGAAGGGGGCATCCCCTATGTGTGCACTTAACCTTCTTTACTTAAAAGTGGAAGTGGGTTCATTGATAACTATTTTGGTGGAAAATATTTTTCATTGGTGTTAACTAAGTTTCAAATGCCAGAGCCTGAGACATTTTTTTCCAATGATGTTTTTGTAATAATTTGCATCCACTCTACTTCCCCTCCCCCCAACTTGGAAATTTTTATAGAGTTTAGAAATACGTCAGGGCTTCAAAAATCTGGCTTTTTCTTTTTTTTTTTTTTTTTTTTGAGACAGAGTCTCGCTTTGTTGCCCAGGCTAGAGTGAGTGCCGTGGCGTCAGCCTAGCTCACAGCAACCTCAAACTCCTGGGCTCAAGTGATCCTACTGCCTCAGCCTCCCGAGTAGTTGGGACTACAGGCATGCACCACCATGCCTGGCTAATTTTTTCTGTACATATTAGTTGGCTGATAAATTTCTTTCTATTTATAGTAGAGACGGGGTCTCGCTCTTGCTCAGGCTGGTTTCGAACTCCTGACCTCGAGCAATCCGCCTGCCTCGGCCTCCCAGAGTGCCTAGGATTACAGGCGTGAGCCACCACTCCCGGCCTGGCTTTTTCTTATTAAAAATTTAGTTTGTATACGTGGCTCTTCTCTAGCCTTTGGATTGCCTTCAAAGTTCTTCCTGGTATTTAGAATGTGGTTTCTTCCTCTCTTTATCTCCTCCTTTTCTTCCCTTCCTGGGTGGGTCTTGAGCTTTCTGGGGGAGAGAGTATACTGTGGAGAATAGGGTGGGGTGTTTGGGGGCACAGTTAGTTCTCTGGGGTTACAGGAATGTAGGACAGCTGGAGGAGGGAAAGCTGATGGAACCTCAGCACCTGCTGATTGAGCAGACTCGGGAAAGAAAGCAGTTCACGGTTAGACAGCTTTCATTGCCAGCGTCTGCGTAGGAACCAGGAAATGGACAAGTAGATTCCATTCCCAGATCAAAGCCAGAAGCTGATATGCTGAATGTTTGGGCTAAAGATGGGCATCTTACAATCATGACTTGACAAAGCCCCTCTTGAATTCTGCCACAATGAAACAGATCATTTTTATTATAAAGAGCAAGATTTTGCCTTCAGCAGTTAGCTTCTGTCGTTCATTAGAGCTGAGTCAGCCCCCCACAATTACAAGTTAGACCCATCTTTCTGAGACTAATTTTTTTTTTTGAGGCAGGGTCTCGCTATGTTGCCCAGGCTGGTCTCGAACTGCTGGGCTCAAGTTATCCTCCAATCTCTGCTTCCCAAATAGCTGAGATCACAGGCACAGACCACCATGTCTGGCTCCTGAGACTAATATTTATAGTTTCATCATCCTTAATACTTTTCCTGTTCTATTTAAGATATTTAACAATACGTACCTGGCAGAGTAATTTTTTTAATATTTTAAAAATTAGTTTTTTTACATGAGAAAAGTAAGCACTTAAATTTTTTTTCCTTGAAAATCTTTATTCTTCACAATTTCTTTCACTCAGCATGTTCGAAGCAGTTACAGATATTTGTTTTTGGTTGTTTGTTGCTTTTACTGTATCTGAAAAAACAGAGGAACGAATAGTGACTAGACTACTAAGGTGTTCTAAGAACATTGAAATAGGCTAGAAGCTTGTTTCTGCCTCTTAAAGGAATATATTCTATAGCAGTTTCCCTTCCAAATTTCATCCATTCAGACTCCAGCACAGTGAAAATTCTGGTGCTTTTTATACAGGTTATATTTCTTCACCTCTCTTTTCCTTTCAGGGTATAATGTAAAATTGCTTACATTAGAGATTCTCTGCATTCGTTAGCTCTGAGTCTTCTACTTTCCGTGCTCTTGCATTTGTTGTGCATCCAGTATCAGCCTCCTTATTGCCCTTTTGCACAGTATAATTATTATAACAATACAAAAGTGCAACGTTTCATATTTTGTATGTCTTTACTCATTCTTTATATCATTAACTTCATCCATATGCTGTTGTTGTCCCTTAAACTTCAGCTAAGTTTTTTTTGTTGGGTTTATTTTTTTAACCCATACATATATTTTTATCTTGTGTTCACTTACATTCTTATCTCTTGTGTTCAGAATGCAATTGCTAGAAAGAACCATGGACATAGAATAATTTCCTTAATATTTTCATTTCTACAGCAGAAACAGACATGACTAATTAAAGCAAGTAAGCCTAAATTTTTACCTGTCTTTATGGCGAGTTGTAGAATTGCATTTTAAAGAGATTCTGAATTCAGTAAGACCTTGCATTTTGTGTGCTTTCCCTTTCTATTAATAATTAAAATCTGTTGGCTGGGCATGGTGGCTCACACTTGTAATTCTAGCACTCTGGGAGGCCGAGGTGGGAGGATTGTTTGAGCTCAGGAGTTCGAGACCAGCCTGTGCAAGAGCAAGACCCCGTCTCTACTAAAAATAGAAAGAAATTAATTGGCCAACTAAAAATATATAGAAAAAATTAGCGGAGCATGGTGGCACATGCCTGTAGTCCCATCTACTTGGGAGGCTGAGGCAGGAGAATCGCTTGAGCCCAGGAGTTTGAGGTTGCTGTGAGCGAGGCTGACGCCACGGCACTCTAGCCCGGGCAACAGAGTGAGACTCTGTCTCAAAAAATAATAATGATAATTAAAATCTGTTGTATTAACTTAATTGTCCAACCATGGCACTGTGATGTTGAAGCCTCTATTTTGTCACTTACAACACAGGCTCCTGCTTTTTGAGGCATTTGCAACCCAGGGAGCACATCACCTTAATTCAAAAACCAGTTTCAGAAATAGATGAATATATGTTTTTGTAAAATCTGCATCTACTTGTATGGTCAAGACATTAAAGATATCTGTGCTCCTTGAGATAAATCTTCTAAGTCTGGCTTTTTTGAGAGTAAACAATGAAGTTACTTTGGGAAATGCTTCAAGGTTTGACACTTATGTTGAACAAACATACTTGGGTATTTCTGCTTTTAATATAGCATATAAGAAAAATCCTCACTTAGTCCATGGAAGTTAATTTAAAGCTTGACAAGTATAATTTCAGGTGGCATTTCTGATGTTGCATTTTTGTTTCTGTATATATAGCTTCTTTTTTTTTTTTTTTTTTTTTGAGACAGAGTCTCACTTTATTGCCCAGGCTAGAGTGAGTGCCGTGGCGTCAGCCTAGCTCACAGCAACCTCAAACTCCTGGGCTCAAGCAATCCTGCTGCCTCAGCCTCCCGAGTAGCTGGGACTACAGGCATGTGCCACCATGCCCGGCTAATTTTTTCTCTATATATTAGTTGGCCAATTAATTTCTTCCTATTTATAGTAGAGATGGGGTCTCGCTCTTGCTCAGGCTGGTCTCGAACTCCTGAGCTCAAAGGATCCGCCCACCTCGGCCTCCCAGAGAGC
>VSMD01041767.1:0-12294 GCA_008750895.1 Mirza zaza
CTCAAACTCCTGCACTCACACAATTCTCCTGTCTCAGCCTCCTGAGTAGCTGGGACTGCAGGTGTGTGCGACCATGCCAGGCTAATTTTTCTTCTTATGTTTTTTAAGAGATAGGGGTCTCACTGTTTTGCCCAGGCTGGTCTTGAACTCTTGGCTTCAAGTGGTCTTCCTGCCTTGATCTCCCAAAGTGTTGTAATTATAGGCATGAGCCACCATGCCCAGCCAAAAAAGTTTTTAATCAAGTAGATTGTTGACAATCTAGAGGCAGGCATATGGAACTGGACTTGCACAAACTGCAGCAGCAAAAACTACTGTATAACCAATCAAACTTTTTGAACCCAAATCCTGATCAAAGTGTAATTACCTTCTTGATATAAAGTGTGACTTCTAAATCCTTAATGTTGCTTTTAAATGTAGACTGTTTTTAACACAGTATCTTTTGTTGTTGTTTAGTCTAACTTAAGTTAGGCTCTAATGTGTGGGAAAAAGTGGCTTAGAAATCACCAAGAAGTCATTATTTTAAAACATTTCTTAAACATCGATAGTCCCATACATTATGGTAAGCAGTGGAGACAGAGGTTTATAAAGCTTAAAGATACATATAAAACCTTAAAGCTTAAAGATACATATAAAAGCTTAAAGATACATATAATACATATAAAAATTGAAAGTTTCTGCTTTCAATTTGATTTGAGTGTTGGCATATATGGAGATACATTTTTAAAATATGCTAACAGACATGAAGAAGAAAGTATCAATTATCTTAATATCCAGTTGTTTCCTTAGGGACAAAAAAAGGATGGTTGTTCAAGGATAATTAAAGGATAATTCTCACCTTCTGTTAAGACCAGCTTAAGTAAGTTATTGATTTCAGTTTCACCTGGGTACAAGATATTTAAACCAGAGCTGAAATGACAGAAAAGTCAGAAAGTTTTTAAGCTAATGTCCCAGAAAATCCAAACTCTAAATATTTAAATTTCATTTTTATTAAAGATGCCAGTTTGATTACATAAAACTCTGAAGTAAGTTTTATTACCAAAAAGGCATATGAACCTAAATTCACTGTCATGATCCAGTCCAATGACTTCCATGGTAAATGGCATCCCTTTCCTCCTCCTATTAGGAATTAAACTGGTTAAAGAATTGGTAAGCTATGAAAAAAGTCAATGTTGTCAAGCCTATATATAAACAGATTGTGCTTCCTCCCCGCCAAATTCACTTGAGAGAAGGAATTTCTAATTCTCAGCTTTACCAAAAGGGCAGGAAAAATAAATAGTATTGGAAAGAGTATCAGAATTTTTTCTTTTATTTTTTATTGAGATTTGACATACAATAAAGTGCACATATTTAACTTATATAATTTGATAAGTCTGACATATGTATATACCTATGAAACCATCACCACAATCAAGATAGTGACTATACCCGTGCCCCTAGAAGTTGCCTCATGGCTCCAGTTTTTCCATTTGTTTTTTGTTTTCCTTTCACCAAGAAATCATGGCACCAGATTTTAATCGTTACCTTAATGCTCAGTAGAGAGAGATCCAAAGCATACTCTATTTGTGGAAGGAAAAATAATGCTATGTCACCTATGCTCACCTCTGTCACATGGTACTTTCAGACTAACCACTCAGTTCTCTCCTGGTCACTAAATTATACTTGGTCACATGAAGGCTATATTCCTGGATAAAAGTTCACTGAACTAAAAACAAAAATTGATAATAAATTGAAAATGGCCTCGTGTCTAAGAAGGTTTTAGCAGATTGATAAAGGCTAACATTGTTGAACACTCACTTTGCATCAGGCCCTACCTTGGGCAAACCTCACAAACCCACACTGGTGCTGTTTTTACACCCTTCTCACAGCCGAGGAAATGGAGGCCTCAAACCAAGGTCACGGCTACTAAGTGGCAAATACTAGAACTCAGATCTGCCTATTACCAAAACCTGGTTCTTAACCACCCTGCCACACTCTCTCCTAAATGAGAAGATCAGCTTGTAAACAATCAAAATATCTCCTTAAAAGGGTTTTGTTTTATTTTGTTAAGATTCAAAAGGTGAGATGAGGAAATGTAGGTACACAGTTGGCTTAGGTCCTCTGAGGGTACAGCTCCAAAGCCCATTCCAGTTAAATTATCCCAATTATCCCCAGCGCATGGGGACTGTGGGATAGGGTGAAAGACATCTACGCTAGCAGCTGGCAGGGAAGATTCCCATGCTTTGAAGGAGAATCATTTTGCAGAGAGCAGTACCAAAATCACTTGCTGCTTACCTGATGGCAAGGCAGACTTCCTTCTGAATTTCAGGGCAAATCTGATCTTTTGGTGCCATCAACAACTGCCAAAGAAGCAATCCTGACCGTCGAATGATGTCTCGATTCCTTTCAGTTTGTGGGCTGAAGAAAAATTTAAACACCACCTACAGAAACATAAGGAGTATATCTGAAAATGTTAATTCTGCTGGGGATAAAATTATCCCTATGAAAAAAGTACATGGTAGATATTCGGTGGACAAATAACCAGGTGGATTTTTTAACCACAATCTCTTCTCTTGTATAATGGTATAATTATAGTAAATATTTGGCATATATTAATTGCAATGAGCAATGTACAGTAATATTCCATTATCTGCAGTGCAATGAATATGATAATACTAATTATAGGATTAGAAGGTGGTAAGATGTGTTTCTTTGTCTCTGTCATCTTATTTATCTCAAAACAGTATATTTACCTGAAAGACAACGAGAATGCAGCGTATAATACAGGTATCTCCGTTGACCATGGCCTTCTCCATAATGTCACAAATACTGCTAAGATGGTGTGCTTCAATCGGATGCTGCTTGCCCAAGACACTTGTGATTGGAAGATTGGGGTTGGTAGCAAGAAGATTGAGTTGGTGTATGCACATCGCACCAACGTGGTGCAGTAATTGGTTTATAACCTCATTCGTGGTTATAGCCTCTTCTAGAAGATGAAAAGGAAACTCAGTGAGGAAAGACGTTTCGATGCGTGGTCTTGGAGGAACAGACCTCTGACTCACAACAGGTTGGCACACACACACTAGGAGAGAATATCTTGGCTACAATCTCTTTCACTGCTGCTGAAGAACCCTCCTCCCTGCCACTGGTGCTGGGGTGAAAACCTGGGGAGTTCATTTGTTTAGAACACAAGTGGCTCCCACTTACTGAGCTCATTCTATATACTGAACAACGGGCTAAATGCTTTAGAGGCTTTACTCTACATCGTGGTTCTAAACCTGCTTTGCAGGGCAATAAACCAAGAGAGGTTAAATAACTTGCCCCGGGTCACACAGCTAAGAAGTAGTAGAGCTGGGATTTGATTTCAGGCCATCTCAGCCCACAGTTCATGCTGATCACCATTCTAGTAAAATCTCTCCATTTTGTATGGCAGCTCCATGATAGAATCCCCCTGTCCATAAATCTCTCTTCCCATAGTACCTCAACATTTTAATCTCGTTTAGTCATCACATCCCAGACATCCATCAATTAAACTTGTGATAGTTGACAAGCATCCTCTTAAATAACAATACATATTTCATGAGTGGTTACAGGTATTCAGGGAACAGAGGTGAAAATAATCCAAATAGACAAAGTATTTTTTTCCTTAAAACCAGCTTAATGAATTGCCTGAAAGAAATGGGAAAATAGGTAATCTTGTAGAAGCAGGCCTGGACGGGCAGGGGACCTTACAGTTACAAAGGGTTGTGGGCACTGGGAACTATTGAGACAGGACTCAAGGAAAACTGAAGAGAAGGGGGACTTGGCCAAAATGAGACTTTTTGATTGTGTATTAATCCCCAGGCCAGACTGGTGGGTCTTTAGCCTTATCACAGGGGAATTCAGGTGAGTACTATTCATCTTGATCAAAGACTTTTTGAAAACCAGCTTTAGGACCTACTGAAATAAAGGAGAGTGCATTCAATGGAGAGCAAGTGGAGATATCTGAGCAGAGGAGTAATAGATCCATCCTCAGGCCGGGTGCGGTGGCTCACAACTGTTATCCTAGCACTCTGGGAGGCCAAGGTGGGAGGATTGCTTGAGCTCAGGAGTTTGAGACCAGCCTGAGCAAGAGCGAGACATCGTCTCTACTATAAATAGAAAGAGATTAGCCAAACAAGTAAAAATAGAAAAAATTAGCCGGGCATGGTGGCGCGTGCCTGTAGTTCCAGCTACTGGGGAAGCTGAGGCAGAAGGATCACTTGAGCCCAGGAGTTTGAGGTTGCTGTGAGCTAGGCTGACGCCACGGCACTCTAGCCAGGGCAACAGAGTGAGACTCTGTCTCAAAAAAATAAAAATCCATCGTCAGATTGCAAAAGACTCCTTGGCTGCTCAGTGGCAACTGTCAGGAAGAAAGATCCATGAGCCGCTACACTAATGCAGGTGAAGACAACGATGGCTCAGACCAGAGCAGTAGCAGCGCGGTTGGTGGGAAATGATAGGATTTGGGATATATTTTGAGGGTAAGAGCTGATAGGATTTGCTGACATCCACTTGGATGTGGGGTGGGAGAGAGAGTCAAAGATAACTCAAATCTCTCAGTCTGTGTACATGAAAGAACGGGGGTTCAAACACTGAAATAGGTGCACATTTGGGGAAGAAGAGACACAGAAAGCTTGTTCAGGTTGAAAGTGCATTCTGGATGACCAAGACAGGTAAGTACCGAAGTCTAAGGTTCAGGCAAGGGCTGTGGGAGTCACTATTATATATACAGTTGCCTTTCTTTTCTTCTTTTTGCTGGTTGTTTTTTCTCCAGCTTTACCAAGGTATAATTTATATGCCATGAAACTCACCCACTCTAAGTGCACAATTCAATAATTTTTAGCAAATTTATA
The DNA here is from genome assembly GCA_008750895.1 of Mirza zaza. Classification (NCBI taxonomy): domain Eukaryota; kingdom Metazoa; phylum Chordata; class Mammalia; order Primates; family Cheirogaleidae; genus Mirza; species Mirza zaza. The sequence goes on from VSMD01041767.1 coordinate 4,851, forward strand.
TAAATATCAAAATCAAGAATAAAAGCAGAGAAAAATTATTACTGACCCTATAGATATTATAAGGAAATTATAAGGAAATACTACGAGCAACTTTATGTCAATAAATAAGCAAACCTAGACGAAATGCACAAATTTCTAGAAAGGCACAAATTATCAAAACTAACTCAAGAACAAACAGAACAGGAATAGATAGTTATGTAGCCTTAAAGTATCACTCCCCCCAAAATTTATTAATTACTGTTGGTAATTAACATAGATATCTATAAATTCTCTAATAATCTTCCTTTCAGGAAGTAGAGCTTAAGTCCCCTTCCCTTGAGTGTGGTCTAGACTTAATGACTTGCTTCTAACAAATAGATTATGAAAAGAGAAAAGTGGCAACATTATAGTTGAGAAAGCCAGTAGACAACATTTAAACCAAGTGAACATTTTTTTTTTTTTTTTGAGACAGGATCTGGCTGTGTTGCCTGGACTAGATTGCAGTGGCGTCATCATAGCTCACTGCAACCTCAAATTCCTGGGCTCAAGCGATCCTTCTGCCTCAGCCTCCTGAGTAGTTGTGACTATAGGCATGCACCACTGTGCCAGGCTAATTTTTCCTTTTTTTTTTTTTTTTTGTAAAGACGGGGTCTTGCTCTTGCTCAGGCTGCTCTTGAACTACTGGCCTCAAGCAATCTTCCCACCTCAGCCTCCCAAAGTATTAGGATTACAGGCATGAGCCACCGAGACTGGCTCCAAGTGATCAATTTTAATGTCACTAGTAATAAATCATGTTGATATTATGTACCCTGGAATATGATATAATGTGAAGCAGACATCACTTCTCTGGTATTCTTCCCCAAAATCATAACCTCGGTTCAATCATGAGTAAAAAAATCAGACGACGTCAAATGGAAGGACATTCTACAAATGCCTGACCAGTACTCCTCAATGGTCCTTTTCTGTTCTTCAAGTAGGTTAACTCTATCTATCTATGTGTGTTTCTTCCACCAACTGAAATCTGCTGTTGAGCCATTCTACTGACATTTTCTTTTCAGTTATTATACTTTTCAAATCCACAATTCCCATCTGGTTCTTTGTTTTTTTAAATTCTTTACTGAAATTCTCTGTTTAGTCATAGTCATCATACTTTCCTTTAATCTTTAAAACTTGAATTCCTTTAGTTCTTTGAACATATGTATAATGGCTGCTTTAAAGTCTTCATCTGACTTTATCAGTTCAACACCCAGTATCCCCTGCATTGCGTGGTTACTGATTTCTCTGCTCATTTATTTTTTCAAATCCTTGTTCCTTTCTTTCATTTATTTTTATTGTTCTTGTTTCTATTTCTAAACCTGGCTTCCTAGGGCCACCTGGTCACCCTTGTCCGTATTCCTTCCTGTTGTCAACCAACGATTAGTCAGAGGCTGTGCTCAAACACCTTGAGCAATAATAACACTTACACCCTGGATGGTCTGTGTGTTTTGGGGGAAGCACACCAAAGTTTGGGTATTTTTGAGCTCTGCCCTAGTTTTTACTTTCTGTTTGAGCCCTCTCACATCTTTGCATATGTATGTAGGCTCATGTGTAGCCAGAGATGTGTGAACAGACCTCTTCTGTGTAGGTGTGTGGAGAGCTTATCAAGATTGCCTAGAGCTTTCTCACTATCCAGATCTCACTACTAAACTTCTAGCTAGTCTGCTGGTCCACTGCTTGCTCTACCAGGGCCACGTCTCAGGCAGCTAAACCACAGGTCTGCTCCATGTGTTTGCCACCAAGATAACCGCTGTAAATGACAATGCTGCTGGGCATAAGGTCTTTCCATGGTCTGTTCCCAATCAAGTTAGTCCCTTCTGGTGGCAAAGATGCTGCTTCTGACAATCTGCCCCCCGCCCTGGGAAAACTGTGCTGACTAAGCTTGAAGTGGGGGATAGGCACAGCCCCAGCTAGGAACACCACAGACTTCTACTTCTTCCCCAAAGTTCAGTGTTTTTCTTTAGCAAAAACCATTCTCATTTTGGTATATGCCTTTGGCCAATTTCCCGAGCCTGCAAATAGTTGTTTTTGCTAATTTTTCCTGTTTTAGTGTTGCTTTATGGGGAGAGAACTTGCTAGGTGATTCACTCCTCCACATCAACATAATTGACTTTAAAGATAAGATTTTAATTAATTTCATATTAACTTAATATTCAGAATGTTCATACTAATATTAAAAACTACAGGCCTGGCGCGGTGGCTCACGCCTGTAATCCTAGCACTCTGGGAGGCCGAGGCGGGCGGATTGCTCGAGGTCAGGAGTTCGAAACCAGCCTGAGCAAGAGCGAGACCCCGTCTCTACTATAAATAGAAAGAAATTAATTGGCCAGCTAATATATATAGAAAAAATTAGCCGGGCATGGTGGTGCATGCCTGTAGTCCCAGCTACTCGGGAGGCTGAGGCAGCAGGATTGCTTGAGCCTAGGAGTTTGAGGTTGCTGTGAGCTAGGCTGACACCATGGCACTCACTCTAGCCTGGGCAACAAAGCGAGACTCTGTCTCAAAAAAAAACAAAGGCCCTTCACTGGTAATTCTTCCAACTTATATACAAACAAGTCATTATCAATGTGAAACACTATAACAGCATATAATCCCATGCTGAATACAAATAATCAATTTTTTTTTTGAGACAGAGTCGCACTCTGTTGCCCTGGCTAGAGTGCCGTGGCATCAGCCTAGCTCACAGCAACCTCAAACTCCTGGGTTCAAGCAATCCTTCTGCCTCAGCCTCCCGAGTAGCTGAAACTACAGGCATGCACCACCATGCCCAGCTAATTTTTTCTATAAATATTTTTTAGTTGGCCAATTAATTTCTTTCTATTTTCAGTAGAGACGGGGTCTCGATCTTGCTCAGGCTGGCCTCAAACTACTGACCTTGAGCGATCTGCCCGCCTCGGCCTCCCAGAGAGCTAGGATTACAGGGGTGAGCCACCGTGCCCAGCCCAAATAACCAATTTTTATACCAAAGTTTTGACTATTTCAAGAGGGACATAACAATTTTCCTTTACAAAAGTCTATGGGCCACCTCAAAAGCTCTATTTATTTACATACTTCTTTACATAATTATGAACCAATCTTTCAGGTTATAGATAACAGAGGATTTAGGGTTTCTTAGTTTGAAGAGGGAAGGCTGGTGACACATTTTGGTGTTGGTCTATGTCCGCACCTACTAATGCTGCTGTGTACTCCCACATTTCAGGGGGAAAATCTCTTCCTGCCAGACCATGACTGCACCTCACCTTTGGGCTCAGTGATAATGTGGCTGACTCCCAGTCTCTGGCAGACATAATGGAAGGCTTGGTTCCCAGGGTTACACCACTGATCGATATAGTCATTCGAGCACGTCCACAGCATGTTGTTCACTGTATCATAACAGGCACCTGCAAAAAGAGCACACTGTATTCAACTGTCATGTCATGTTACATGTTTCTCATAAGCACTGCATACATGTTTCTCCTAGGCACTGCCGAAGAGCGGAGGGGCAAACACTCCTCTAATGTTGACAATCCCCATCCCTACTCCCATTGAGTTACTGGGCAAAGCACTAGGTTGAGACTCAGCAAGAAGCCAGGATTTAATTTTTAATTTTGCTTAATTCCTACATGAGAAGGAATAAATCTCACAAAATAGGTATGTCTTAGTAACCGATTTATATGTGACCTACTTGCAAAAAGGATTTAAGTGGCTTACATTAAAAACCCAGGTACAACAGGACCAGTTAACATTCACGCATAATAAAAAGCCCTAGTAACTGAGCCCAAATTTTGATATAAGCTTCCCAGTAGCCAGGGCAAAGAGAAAAATCCAATATGCCACATAATGTTCATTTTCTAACAAGTATACCAATTCCTCACAGGAAATCAACCTTTTTAAGGGATGAGCTTAGAGAATTTGTTATAAGCATCATCACACAACCTAATGGACAGTGTCTTCAACAGCAATTTATTTAGAAAAATTTTACATGTGGCAATTTCTTGTACTGATTCCCCAAATCAAAGAATACTATAAAAAAAAATCTTTCTTTGCAGGGAACTAGAATACCATAGGGAATTGGAAAGATTTTTCAAAAGAAAGTTCCTAAAACTTTAAATGTTCCCAGGAAATGTGTGCATGTATTTCTTACCCAATCCTGGCACAAGAGCACCACGCCCCAGTGAGCTTCCTGCAGCATCTATGAGATCTGCACGACTTGTAAACTGACCATCTGAAATATTATACACCAAGCTGGAGGCTAGGACTTAAGAAACAAACATTAAGCTGTTTAATGAGCCTGAAGATTGTTTTTCAAAGTTTGCATTTTAGGCTTTTAACAAGGCTTTTATAAAATCCCACCCTTATCTGTTGCGGTTTTTTTGTTGTTGTTTTTGTTGGTGGTAGTAACAATGAAGAGATGAAGAATACTTGAGTAAGACCACAGAAGGAACTGTCACCAAAATATCTTCCTAAATTTAATACTGAACCACATTTTTGAGAGTGTGTTTAATATGGCAACTTTTGCAAGAAGGTTTTTTCTATATAGATTACCAAAAGGGTATCTGCAAAAAGGGTTATGATTATTAACACCACAAGGTAACAACGTTTATATGAAATACTTTACAGGCCAGGTGTGGTGGCTCAGGCCTATAATCCTAGCACTCTGGGAGGCTGAGGTGGGAGGATCACTTGAGGTCAGGAGTTTGAGACCAGCCTAAACAAGAGCTCAACCCTAAAGCTCTACTAAAAATAGAAAAATTAGACAGGTGCAGTGGAGAGCACTTGTAGTCCCAGCTACTCAGGAGGCTGAGGCCGGAGGATCACTTGAGCCCAGGAGTTTGAGGTTGAACTGAGCTATGATGATGCCACTATACTCTAGCCAGGATGACAGAGCGAGGCTCTGGCTCTGTCTCAAAAAAAAAAAAAAAAAAAAATTAATGTTGACAATTTTTAATACAAAATTTTAACAAATTAAAGAAGGAAATTATACAGCTCCAATATGTGTAACACTATACTGTGTCTCTTGAGGTTTTCTTTTTTTTATTCCCACCACCCTAGTAGTCCAGATTGTATCATGCCTGCCTTGAGTTATGACCTAAACTATACTCTTTCTTCTCTATTTTTTGCTGTTCCATCCTAAACACCAACAAAATGATCTTCTCAGAATATCTTTTTCTTTTTTTTTTTTTTTGAGACAGAGTTTCACTTTATTGCCCAGACTAGAGTGAGTGCCGTGGCGTCAGCCTAGCTCACAGCAACCTCAAACTCCTGGGCTCAAGCAATCCTGCTGCCTCAGCCTCCCAAGTAGCTGGGACTACAAGGCATGTGCCACCATGCCTGGGTAATTTTTTCTATATATATTTTAGTTGGCCAATTAATTTCTTTCTGTTTATAGTAGAGATGGGGTCTCACTCTTGCTCAGGCTGGTCTCGAAATCCTGAGCTCAAACGATCCGCCCACCTCGGCCTCCCAAAGAGCTAGGATTACAGGCTTGAGCCACCGCACCCGGCCTTCAGAATATCTTTTTCATGGTACTTACCATACATAAACCTTTCCCCCACTTGGCAACTTATATAAATAATATCCATTTTTCACAGCTTAAACTCTAAGACCTCATCAAGTCTCTCCTTTCTACTCCACTCCACAGCGAGCCTGTCTTGGATTCCACACCTGCACCTCTGTTCCATGTGGTCCCAGTAGGGACATGGCATCGTCTATCATTTCTCATCTCATTCATCTACATCATTTCTCCCAACTAGACTATGAGCTCCTGAAGGCAAGTACCAATTCTTCCACTTCCTGAGCAGCCCCTACAGTGACCAATGTGTGACAGGACACAGAAGGAATTTAAGCATTTACTGATTTGCTGGGCTAAAATAGAATCGCTTTGTAAGCTATATCCTCATGAAAGAGTGACACCATGAAGACCTGCTTTAATCAAATGGGGTCAATCTCAATTGAGCGAAAAAGCCATGCCAAGGAGACTAAAGAAAAGTTTAACAAGACTAATAGTCAATAAAAAGATAAATAATCCGATTTTAAAAATGGACAAAAGATTTGAATAGATAGATATTCCTCTAAGAAGATGTACAAATGGCCAATAAGCACATAAAAAGATGCTCAGCATCATTAGTCATTATGGAAATGCAAATCAAAACTACTTCATATCCACAAGGATGGCTATAATAAAAAAAATGGAAAATAACAAATGTTGATGAAAATGTGGAAAAACTAGAAACATTATATACTGGTGATGAGAATGTAAAATGATACAGCTACTTTGGAAAACAGTTTGGCAGTTCCTCCAAAGGGTAACAGTTTCCATATGACCCAGCAATTCTACCCAAGAGAAATGAAAAAAATGTCAACACAAAAACTTATATACTAATGTTTGTAGCATCATTATTCAAAATAGCAAAAAGTAGAAACAACTCAAATATCCATCAACTGATGAATGGATAAACAAAATGGAGCATCATTCATATAATGAAACATGATTCAACTATAAAAAGGAATAAAGTACTGATTCATGCTACAACATAGATTAACCTTGAAAACATTATATTAACTAAAAAAAGGCAGTCATGAAAGGCCATATAGTGTATAATTCCATTTATATAAAAAGTTCAGAATAGGTAAATCATAGAACACAAGGTAGACTGGTGGATGTCAGGGGTTAGGGTGTAGGGAGAGCAACTGCTAATGGGTATGGAATTTCCTTTTGGGGTGATAAGTAAATAGTGGTAACGACTGCAGAACTCTGTGAACATACTAAAAATTACTGAATTGCATACTTTTTTTCTTTTGTTTAGAGAAAGTCTCACTGTTGCCCTGGCTGGAGTGCAGTGATACAATCACAGCTCAGTGCAACCTCAAACTCTGGGGCTCAAGTGATCCTCCCACCTCTGCCTTCCAAAGCCCTGTAATTATAGGCCTAAGACACTGCACCCAGCCTGAATTGTATTTAAAGGGGTGAATTTTATGATATGAGTTACAGCTGAATATATTTTTTAAATTTTTACAAAAGACTAAAGTAAATTTGCATGATTTACTCTACCCTAGGGGTTAAAGGAGAAAGCCTGGTCACATGCACTGTTACAGAAAACAAGCTGTTGAAAAAAAGTCCAACTAAGGCCGGGGGCGGTGGCTCACGCCTGTAATCCTAGCACTCTGGGAGGCCGAGGCGGGCGGATTGCTCAAGGTCAGGAGTTCAAAACCAGCCTGAGCGAGACCCCGTCTCTACTATAAAAATAGAAAGAAATTAATTGGCCAACTAATATATATATATAAAAAAAAATTAGCCGGGCATGGTGGCGCATGCGTGTAGTCCCAGCTACTCGGGAGGCTGAGGCAGGAGGATCGCTTGAGCCCAGGAGTCTGAGGTTGCTGTGAGCTAGGCTGACGCCACGGCACTCACTCTAGCCTGGGCAACAAAGCAAGACTCTGTCTCAAAAAA
>VSMD01041768.1:0-46755 GCA_008750895.1 Mirza zaza
GCAGCTTGTATGGAGGGTGGGGGGGGGGGGCGGTGCAGGGCCCCAGGGAAGCAGGAGGAAGAGAAAAGCCCTTATATATATATATAGAGAGAGAGAGAGGGTAAGAGGGCCACGTCACCGGCTTCTGAGACATAATTTTCTGCGGTAACTGGAAAGCCCTTGTTTATTAAACGTGGTTTAGGGATGAGACAATATGTTCTTGGATTTTTCGGAGCTTTGGTTTTCACTGGAGCGGGGCCGGCCAGTTCAAATTCAGTGTGGTTGGCCGAACGTAAACATCTAATACTCTCTTCATCTCCTGGATCTGCCCTCCTTGGCCCGTTGCCAGGCAACTTGAGGGTTCCTGAAATACAGTTGTTTTTCTTTTATATATATATATATATATATATATAACGGAAATAGAGTTTTTATATATATGAATATATAAATACAGTTTTTACATATAAATAAATACAGTACATATAAATACATATAAATAAATAAATACAGTATATATATATATATATTGGAAATACAGTTTTTGAATAATGGTTAACATATAAGATGCGCTTGGTTTGCCATCGAGACTGTGGGAGAAACCCCGGGCCCGTGCAGACTTTGAGCCTGATGCAGGGAGCTGCTGAGAATCGCACAGAGATGTCAGTCAAGAAAGGGAATCTTCGAAGAGCTAAAAATAGAAATGCCATTCCACCCAGCAATAGCACTATTAGGCATCTACCCCAAAAGAGCGCGAGACCTTCTGTGACAAAGGCATCTGCACCCGGATGTTCGTGGCGGCACGATTCACCATTGCAAGGACGTGCAAACAACCCAAGTGCCCGTCCATCCACGAGCGGTTGATTAAAATTGGGTGTATGCTCACCGTGCAATATGACTCGATTCTGAGAAACGACAGCGAGCTAGCGCCGCTCATACCATCCTGGATTGAGCTTTGAGCCCGTTATCCGAAGTGAGGCGACACAAGATGGGAAGAACGGGCTCCACGTGCACTCGCCATCAAACTGGCACTGACCGATCAACCCCATGGTGCTCAGACGGTGGTGGTGTTCTCCAGGGATCCGGAGGTGGTAGGGGGTGTAGACCCACATCTGGGGGACGGGGTGAGCATTGCGGAGGGGAAGGGCATGCCTCTGACCCTCGCTGGGGAGAGGGAAAGATATAAAATGCAACCAAAATGTCAAAAATACAAACAAACATCTGTCGGGTGTCGGGCAGGTGGGAGGGGAGGAGGGGACGGGTGTGTACAGACACGACGAGTGAGACGTGCACCGTCTGGGGGATGGGCACGCTTGGGGCTCTGACTCCAGGGGGGAGGGGGGCAAGGGCAATGTACGTGACCTTGACATTGGTACCCCCATCATATGCTGGAATAAAAAAAAAAAAAGAAAAGGAAGGGGGTCCCGCAGGCATGGGAGGCTGGAGCAGCTTCAGCAGGGTGTCCCTCTGAGAGCCTGGGTACTGGGGGCCAATACAGGCAGATGTTGCCCCTCCATCTCCGCCCAGGGAAGGGAGAGGGGAGACCGAGCACCCCACGGGTCTCCAGTCTCAGCGTGCAGGCGCCTGCCCTGCTCAGGCTGCAGGTGAGCCTGGGAGGGTCGTGAACACACTGCGTCCCCTGCAGCCTCCTGCCCAGGCTGCTGCCCTGGGAGAGTCCCTGTCCCCCTTTCTGGTCACAGGCCCCAAATGTCACTATTTTTTTTTTATGTATAAATATACTTTATATTTTCTTTTTTTGAGACAGAGTCTCACTCTGTCGCCCGGGCTAGAGCGAGTGCCGTGGCGTCAGCCTCGCTCACAGCAACCTCCGACTCCTGGGCTCAAGCGATCCTCCTGCCTCAGCCTCCTCCCCAGTAGCTGGGACTACAGGCATGCGCCACCACACCCGGCTCATTTTTTTTTTCTATATATTTTTAGCTGGCCGATTAATTTCTTTCTATTTACAGTAGTAGAGACAGGGGTCTCACTCTTGCTCAGGCTGGTCTTGCACTCCTGACCTCGAGCGATCCTCCCGCCTCGGCCTCCCAGAGTGCTGGGATGACAGGCGTGAGCCGCCGCTCCGGCCTGTGTTTTCTTTATTTTGCAGACCAGAAAGGGTTCTGAAATCAAGAGAGGTAATTATCGTTTCAGCATACTTTTCTTTTTCTTTTTTATTTCAGCATGGTATGGGGGTATAAGTGTTAAGGTCACGTACATTGCCCTTGCCCCCCTCCCCCTTTAAGTCAGAGCCCCAAGCGTGCCCATCCCCCAGACGGTGCACGTCTCACTCGTCGTGTCTGTACACACCCGTCCCCTCCTCCCCTCCCACCTGCCCGACACCCGATAGATGTCACTCCTATGCGCATGTACTCACCAGCAAATTGGTATTGACTGGTCAGCACCCAGGTGCCGCTTTGAGAACTAAATGCTGGGCTGCACCCCACAGTCGGGCTGCCTTGGCGCTGAAGCTGCAAGAACCAAGCTAGACCCCTGTCTGCCACCAGCTGAAATAATCAACTCAAGATGAATTAGAGACTTGAATAGTAAGACCTGAAACTATAGAAATAATAGAAGAAAACCTAGGGGAGAAAACTATTCTAGACGTTGATCTGGGATCCTACTCAGTAATTCGTGACTCAGACCTCAAAAGCAAAGTAGAAGACCACCAGGGCTTAAACGGCCAAGCTTCTGCACAGCGAAGGAAATAATCAGCAGAATTAACAGATGACAAACTGAAGAATGGAAGAAAATAACTCCAAACTTATACGTTCAATAGGAACCTACTATCCAGAATTTGTAAGGTGCTCAAACAACTCAACCACAACACAAAAAAACAACCCCATTAAAAAGTGAGCTGAAGACCGGGCGAGGTGGCTCACGCCTGTAATCCCAGCACTCTGGGAGGCCGAGGCGGGAGGATCGCTCGAGGTCAGGAGTTCGGGACCAGCCTGAGCAAGAGCAAGACCCCGTCTCTACTATAAATAGAAAGAAATTAATTGGCCAGCTAAAAATATATAGAAAAAATTAGCCAGGAGTGGTGGCGCATGCCTGTAGTCCCAGCTACTCGGGAGGAGGCTGAGGCAGGAGGATCCCTTGAGCCCAGGAGTTGGAGGTTGCTGTGAGCGAGGCTGACGCCACAGCACTCACTCTAGCCCGGGCAACAGAGTGAGACTCTGTCTCAAAAAAAAAAAGAAAGAAAAAAGTGAGCTGAAGACAGAATAAACATTCTTCAAAAGAAGACAAAAAAATTGCCAAGAAGCAAGTGGAAAAAAAAAAAGTTCGACGTCACTCATCATGAGAGAAATGCAAATTAAAACCACAATGAGGGATCGGTTTGCACAAATCAGAATGGCTATTATTAAAAAGACCAATAATAATAATAATAACATGCTGGGGAGAATGCAGAGAAAAAGCAACTCTTTGTACACTGTTGGTGGGAACCTCTTTCTCTGACAACAGAAAGTGCTGGCAAATCATTATCGTGCTGAATCCGTTGAAAACGATTCAGAAACGTAAGGATTGATTCAAAAACACAAGGATGTCAATTAGGGCAACCTCGCCTGGAAAACAGTCCTGAGATTTCTCAAAGAACTAAAAGTAGCACTGCCACCCAATACAACAATCCCACTAGCCACAGGGGGAAAAAATTGATATATAAAAAAGACACCTGCACGTGGATGTTTATGGCAACACTCTTCGCGATAGCAACGCTACGGAATCAACCCAAGTGCCCATCCAATGGGGACTGGATAGAGAAAATGTATATGCCTACGTACACATGCCATGGAATACTATGCAGCCATGAAAAAGAATGGGATCCTGTCTTTTTGTAGCAACGTGGATGGAAGTGGAAGCAATTGACTTAAGCAAAACATCTCTGAGACGCAGAAAGAGAAATACTGCGTGTTCTCACTTATAAGTGGGAGCTGAAGAATGTGCACACAGGGAAGCAGAGTGTATGGAATGACAGACAGTGGAGACTCAGAGGTGTGGAGGTGATGGGGAGGGGGAGAGGATAGGAGGTTGCTTGGTGGGTACCCTGTACTCCAGTGATGGGTGCAATGAGGAAACAGACTTCACCACAATGCAAAATATCCATGTAGCAAAACAGCACTTGACATTTTAAAAATTAGTTTGAATACCGTGTTTCCCCGAAAATAAGACAGGGTCTTCTATTTATTTTTCCTCCAGAAGACACCCCAGGGCTTATTTTCAGGGGATGTGTTATTTTTTTAAATACGGTACAACCATCTGCATTGATTCAAACAGTGAAGTCGTCTTCTTCTGGAACATCATCCTCACTCTCCAGACCCCGAATCCTGTCCTGAATGTCTTGCAACTCTGTTTCCTTTAGAGCCACCGGCCCCGATCTCTCCTGTCGAGCACTAGAGCTCTCACGGGGCGGATGAAAAGGGCTGCTCGTGTTCTTTCCCGCTCCGCGACCACACGCATGGGTTGTGCAGATGCGCTGCGCAGCCACGCCCGTCACCAGGGCTGATTTTCATAGCCACACCCATCACCAGGGCTGATTTTCATAGCCACGCCCACCACTAGGGCTGGTTTTCATAACCACGCCCACCACTAGGACTGATTTTCATGGCCACGCCCACCACTAGGGCTGATTTTCATAGCCACGCCCACCACTAGGGCTGGTTTTCATAGCCACGCCCACCACTAGGACTGATTTTCATGGCCACGCCCACCACTAGGGCTGATTTTCATAGCCACGCCCACCACTAGGGCTGATTTTCATAGCCACGCCCATCACTATGGCTGATTTTCATAGCCACGCCCACCACTGGGGCTGATTTTCATAGCCACGCCCATCACTGGGGCTGATTTTCATAGCCACGCCCACCACTAGGACTGATTTTCGGGGTAGGGCTTCTATTGCCCACATTGTATGGGGCTTATTATATGGATCGGTCTTATTTTCAGGGAAACACGGTAATAAGAACCTTTTCATGACGCTAAATGAGCACCTAAAATTTGAAACTGTGGTTTTAATAACTTTTCATCTGTAATGGGTTATTCACACTAGAAAGAAAGCATTAGGAAACAGCATCTACGAGAGATACAGCTACAATAATGTATTGATTTTTGTCGATAAGATGGACATCTCTATCTTTTTCTCACCCTGGAAATGTTAGTGAATTATTCTATAAAGTGAAATTCAAATAAAGCGAAAAGTGCGCCGTCGATTATTACCAGTAAAATGGTGGGGAAGTTGTTGATAGGCTGTTCATAAATTCATATACATAGGAGAGAGCAAAGGCTGCGTTTTCAAGTATTTGTTCCGAATCACTTTTGTGAATTATCGAACCGGGATCTTTTTCTTCCTCTGACCCAAAGGTTAGCGGAAGGAATCGCGACGGTGAGTCGATCACCTTTCGCTTCACGGCCCGAGGATTGTTTGCAGGTTCTTCTCGAGAGTTCTGTACAGCCATGGCATCCCCTAGACAAAGGGACAAAGGAGAACAAAATCGACTGTTGGTGAAATCGGAACAGGCAAACCCCTGTGCAGAAAGAGCTGCCACTAGCTTTCAGAGGAAGGGTTAAATAAAATCCCAAGTCCATTTTTTCCCCCCGAAGCATTCTAATTTCTCACACTCGTGCTCCCGAAAATTTCAGTGGAGACACAATCCTTATGTTTTTGAATCATTTTCGGCTAATTCAGCACAAAAACAATGTTTTGCAAGCGCTTTCTGATGTCAGAGAAACATGTTCTTTTGTCTCTATAAAGCGATTCTTTTTTTGTGGAAGCAGGAAGTCACCAATTAGCATCAAGAACAAAACAGCCTGTTTTTCAAGACGTGATTTGAACCTTCAGAATGCATTAAAGAGTGTCTAAATAGAACTATTTTTATTCATAGTTTTAATTAAAATATTTGAAAACATTTTTTTATCTCACGTACCCGACCTGTTTTACAAAAGACGCAACCAGAGGCAGGAAACTTTCCAGGGATGCAAAGAGGGAGTGAGAAACTAATTTTAAATTTAATTTGAATGTAGTAAGGCAGAGGTTTAGGATAATTAAGTTTACCCCTTTCGAGGCCTGGCTTTACTCAAAATACATGTTTTTTAGAAGTGGTTGAGTTCTTTGAGTTGTGATACATATGATTAGCTTATTGTTTAGTTTTTACTTCTTATTCTCATTCTGTTATATTTCATTTTAAATGAACAATGGAATTAGGCGTTCTATAAAACCTGCTCTTAACATGCTTCCCTTATTAGCTGCTATGATGTGGGTTATTTTTTTTCTTTGTTTTTTTATTTTTATTTTTTTGAGACAGAGTCTCACTCTGTCACCCGGGCTAGAGTGAGTGCCGTGGCGTCAGCCTCGCTCACAGCAACCTCAATCTCCTGGGCTCAAGCGATCCTCCTGCCTCAGCCTCCTCCCACGTAGCTGGGACTACAGGCATGCGCCACCACGCCCGGCTGATTTTTTTCTACACATATTTTTAGTTGGACACTTAATTTCTTTCTATTTTTACTAGAGACGGGGGTCTGGCTCTTGCTCAGGCTGGTCTCGAACTCCTGACCTCAAGCGATCCTCCAGCCTCGGCCTCCCAGAGTGCTGGGATGACAGGCGTGAGCCACCGCGCCCGGCCGGAGACGTTTTCATGATGGGTGATTCAGACCACTTGGAGTGAGTAGAAAAAAAAAAAAAAGATCCAAAGCAAAAGCAGCTCTTACACATGGCATCCATAGCTTCGATGTTATTTTGCAAAAAGGTGCTCAGTGGAAGCAAAGATGTCCAACAAACTATTTATAGCTGGAGCTGTCAGATTGAGAGCAACCCTTTTCCATCTTAACCGCATCCGCTGCGGGATTCTCCTGGCTAATTGCAGGCTTGTCTTGCCGTGCACGGAGACTTCTGTTCCGGGGCACACCCTGTAATCACGTGGGAAGGCACCGGCCATGGTTTTGTTCATGGTGCATCATAGGTCAACCCTTTGGGGTGGAAATGGGAGAATGGCATTGTTTTCCATCTGGTAGGGGACGAAAGGGGAAACGCTTGAGGAAGTAAAATCGTCCGCAGGGTTAAACCACACGGGTGCTCTGTGATCGTGTTTCGTGCTTTTAACCTCTTTAGAGAACCTCTGCATTGTAAGAAAGAGAAAGAGAGAGAAGGGTGCCTGTGCAACTGGGATTATTCCCTTTTGCACATGGTTGAAATGAGTCATCATGACTGCCACCACCCTGGTGCAGGTCCTAGTAACCTCTTTTTTTTTTTTTTTTTTTTTAGAGACAGAGTCTCGCTCTGTCGCCCAGGCTAGAGTGAGTGCCGTGGCGTCAGCCTCGCTCACAGCAACCTCAGACTCCTGGGCTCAAGCGATCCTCCTGCCTCAGCCTCCTTCCCAAGTAGCTGGGACTACAGGCATGCGCCACCACGCCCGGCTAATTTTTTCTATATATTTTTAGTTGGCCAATTAATTTCTTTCTGTTTATAGTAGAGACGGGGGTCTCGCTCTGGCTCAGGCTGGTTTCGAACTCCTGACCTTGAGCGATCCTCCTGCCTCGGCCTACCAGAGTGCTGGGATTACAGGCGTGAGCCACCGCGCCCGGCCCAGTAACACCTTTTCAATGCTACCATGTTACATTGATAATACCCAGAAGCATGTGTACTCAATGTTCATTGCAAGAATACACCATATTCCCCAAACAAATACAAATATTATATTTAACCTGTGGCCATAGCGGTGTAATTAATTCTTAATAACATGATTTAGTTGTATAAAGTGTGATTGGCTATGGTAATAATTTGCTTCTCATCTTAATTCATTAGATAACAATGTTTGCATGATTAAAAAAATATGACCCCAATTTGCCATCTAGTTAATATGGTGAGGCCGGGCGCCGTGGCTCACGCCTGTCATCCTAGCACTCTGGGAGGCCAAGGCCGGCAGATTGCTCGAGGTTAGGAGTTCGAAACCAGCCTGAGCAAGAGCGAGACCCTCGTCTCTACTATAAATAGAAAAAAATTAATTGGCCAACTAATATATATAGAAAAAATTAGCCGGGCATGGTGGCGCATGCCTGTAGTCCCAGCTACTCGGGAGGCTGAGGCAGGAGGATTGCTTGAGCCCAGGAGATTGAGGTTGCTGTGAGCTAGGCTGATGCCACGACACTCTAGCCAGGGCAACGGAGTGAGACTCTGTCTCAAAAAATATATATATACATATACATTTTTTTATCATAGTAAAGTATAAATATTTTTAACCCTATTATATGTCTTTATATCTTTTTGAACTGCTGCATAATGTTCCAGTGAAAGAATGCACTATATATATTTCTTGATGGATTTTTGGTTGTTGAAAAATTCAGCTATTAAAATGATTCTGCGGAAAATATCCCTGTCCGTACATGTTAGTTGCAGGTTCGTGATAATTTTCTTAGAATACATTTCTCAGTGTACAATTCCTGGAGCAAAAGGCACGCACAAATTCGAGGTTCTTATTGCTCAAATTTTGCTACAGAAATACTGCACTAATTTGCCAAGCAGATGTTTGAGAGTGTTTGGAAGGCATCTTTTATTATACCTACTTAAGGCATGGAAATATACCTTGTTTTAAGTTCATTTTTTTCATGACAAGTAAGGTTGAATATTTTCCATATGTTTATTGAGTATTTGTAAATTTTCTTTGCTGAGTCACAGATTCATTTGCTGGTCCATATTTTTCTACTGGGTTAAATGCAATTAACTAAAGAGGTCTCTATAGAGTAAGAATATAATGCATAGCATATTAATGTAAGGACTGATAAATAAAGGATAATGTATTTGACATGAGAAGTTCACATTTTATGTTTTAAGACTATTTATACATGAATAAACTACAATTAGTTGGTTTGATGATACTAATATAAAGACATTAAAATTACATTATAAATCTAACTATTTCATGTGGTTTTCAACACTCCAAAATACAAATTAGACCCCCTTAGGATTGTGTCTGATATCAGCATGTGATCTTATTTCACAGATTCTAATTCGATATCCATTTACGTGGATATATGTGCAACGAAATAAAAACTGGTTTAATTCCATTAGACCTTGTGCTTCACGAGAGCAGGTGCCGTTAATGATTTGCATTTCCTGATTGCTAGAAAAGTAAAAGGGGAAAAAAAATTAATTAACTGTTGTGGAGGGCATAAATATATCACTTATGAAGAGTGAAATAGGGGTGGCATAGAAATACTCACATTTAGGCTACAGTAATGGTCTCCGTGAACACCGATTTTAATCATGTGTTTTCTACCTCCCTAAACTGAAAAAAAATCTGTGGGAAACATCCAAATTCATAAAGTCCAAAAAAGCTTTCTGCTTCAGTGAGTACTGTGAGAGTCCTAACATAAAACCGACGAAAACAAACAGTGCAATGTTGTCAACAGCTTGCTCCTACGCGTTCAGAAATATGTTTAAAAGGCTCCATTCTTGGGGTTAGTCAAAGCCGCCCGAGCAGTTTTCCTAAGGCTAACTCCAAATTTCCAGCCAGAGTTCTTGAGAACCAGCAGAATATTCTTGAAAAAGATGAAGAGTTTTTCTTTCTCTCTCTCTCTTTCTTTCTTTCTTTCTTTCTTTCTTTCTTTCTTTCTTTCTTTCTTTCTTTCTTTCTTTCTTTCTTTCTTTCCTATTCTTTCTTTCTCTCATTTTCTTTCTTTCTTTCTTTCTTTCTTTCTTTTTTTTTTTGAGACAGAGTCTTACTCTGTTGTCCAGGCTAGAGTGAGTGCCGTGGCGTCAGCCTCGCTCACAGCAACCTCAAACTCCTGGGCTCAAGCGATCCTCCTGCCTCAGCCTCCTCCTGAGTAGCTGGGACTACAGGCGTGCGCCACCGTGCCCGGCTAATATTTTCCATGTGTGTTTTTAGTTGGCCAATTAATTTTCTTTTCTAGTTTTAGTAGAGACGAGGGTCTCACTCTTGCTCAGGCTGGTTTCGAACTCCTGACCTCGAGCGATCCTCCCGCCTCGGCCTCCCAGAGTGGTGGGATGACAGGCGTGAGCCGCCGCGCCCGGCCTGGACTGCAGCACTTTTATGCAGAGGAGCAATGCAAACTGACTGATGTCCTAGAAGGATCCTTCTGGCTGGGGTGGATCAGCGTGGTGGGTGGACAGACAGGGGCTGGGAGAGCAGAATCAATCGTTCTCTTTGCGGGCGACACTGCTCACCTGCCCCGTGGCACGAGACACAGTAGTAGTGGCTCAGCGCACGCTCATTGAGCCAGTGAGTGATTTGTAAATGAGTGCATACGTTTCATGACCGATCGCAGGTTTTAAGAATACGATAAATAGCAATTTCCCAAATGGCATAAGCTGTGACTTTGAATGATGCAGGTGGTTATTGCAGACAGAAAAGTTTTAGGCACTGAGAACCAGCTAAACGATGCCCAGGCTAATAATGCTGAACCACTTTTCACTTCCCCAGATTCCTTTTGAGTGTCGTGAAAGTGTCCAGAATATTATTGGAGTAATTGTCGGGAGAGGGGGCAAAGATGATCACAAAATTGCTACCGTCTTTCCCCGAAAATAGGACAGGGTCTTGTATTTATTTTTCCTCCAGAAGACACCCTAGGGCTTATTTTCAGGGGACATGTTATTTTCTTTAAGGACGGTACAACCATCTGCATTGATTCAAATAGAGTGAAGTCGTCTTCTTCTGGAACATCCTCCTCACTCTCCAGACCCCGAATCCCATCCTGAATGTCTCGCGACTCTGTTTCCTTTAGAGCCACCGGCCCCATCTCTCCTGTGGAGCACTAGAGCTCTCACGGGGCGGATGAGAAGGGCTGCTCGTGTTCTTTCCCGCTCCGCGACCACACGCATGGGTTGTGCAGGTGTGCTGCGCAGCCACGCCCGTCACTAGGGCTGATTTTCATAGCCACGCCCATCACTAGGGCTGATTTTCATAGCCACGCCCATCACTAGGGCTGATTTTCATGGCCACGCCCACCACTAGGGCTGATTTTCATAGCCACGCCCATCAGCAGGGCTGATTTTCGGGGTAGGGCTTCTATTTCGCACATGCTTAGACATCCTGCTGGGGCTTGTTTGATGGGTCGGTCTTATTTTCAGGGAAACACGGTATAGGTAATTATTGCAGAGAGAAAAGTTTTAGGCACTGAGAGCCAGCTACAGGATGCCCAGGCTAATAATCCTGAATGACTTTTCACTTCACCAGATTCCTTTTTAGTGTCGTGGAAGGGTCCAGAATATCATTAGTGTAACTGTCGGGAGAGGGGGCAAAGATGATGACAAAACTGCTGTTATGCCAAGTTACTCCTATACATTAGCAATTCCTTCAGCAGAACTCGTTTTGAATATTGTAGTCAAGATATTAAACTTGCCAGGTAATTAGAATACCCATGGCCTCCAACATCTATCATTTCTTTGTATGAGGAATATACCAATTCCACTCCTTCAGTTATTTTGAAATATACACCAAAAAATGTTAAACTAATATACACTTTACTATGAGTGAGCCCACTAAGTAAACCAGTGTCTATCCTGTGGATTTTTAGTGGGTTTTTGGAAATCCATCAGGGAGCAATCTCAATAAGCAAGCTGCATCCTTACTCTTGGGCAGGGTTCCCCAAACTACGGCCCGAGGGCCACATGCCACCCCACCGAGGACATGTGTCCGGCCCACCGGGTGTTTTTGCCGCCGCTGCTGCCTGTCCTGCTTAGCAGCCGACTCGTCCCGGGCCCACAGTGCGCACTCTGCAACGGTCTGAGGGACGGTGACCCGACCCCCCTTGTTCAAAAAGCTTGAGGACCCCTGCCTTAAGACTCTTGGATCACCGAAAATATAAGTTAAGAGGAGAAAAAGTCCTCCCATTTTAAAAAGGTGTCTGTTTCCTTTTATTCAACCGCGATGAATAGATTTGAAAAACGAAATAGCTGGGAGTCACGAGAAGGATTCCTGACTCTTTTAACAGCAGCCCCTTCCCCCTCCCTTGCTTTTTTTTTTTTTTTTATTTTGGAGAACAAATTGTACAAACAAGCTTCCGAAGCACAGAACCGCCCCAGAACCGGAGCACAAGGCCTGTCCCCCTGGTTTGAGAGCGGACATGAAAAGCGGCACACCTGCTCGCCACCTGGGCCACGACCCCCCTCCCCGCGGGCCTCACAGGGCCCGGCCGTGTGAAGTCCCCTCCAAGCCACACAAGGAGCAGTTTGGAAGCAGCACCCGAAGGAGGAGCGCGGGCAGCCTTTGGCCGGCAAAACCCCGGCCCCTGAAGGCACCCCGTGCACAGGGTTTTATTTGCATTTCCCTGACCCATTTGCCAGAGGGTTCTTGCCCACGGCCGGCCTGGCCTCTGCAACGCTGAGCGCCCGAATAATAAACAGACGCCGGCCGGCAGCCCGAGACACCTGCAGTGTCCTTGCACTGAGGCGGATTGTTCATCCGGGGAAGGCGTTTGGCCGCGGTTGGGTGGGTGGCCGGCCGCTGGCTTAGCGCACACACGCACACACGCATGCACACGCATGCACCTGGCCGGAGCTTACCGAGCGCCTGCAGGATGCCAAGAGAGCTAACAGAAAAGAGCCACTCACGGCGGCGGCAATGTCAGAAAAGGCTTCTCTCTCTGTGTGTGTGCGGCCGTCCCTGCACCCCAAGCTCTCGGACTGGCTGAAATCAACTTTGCAGAACTCTGCTAAGAAGCTCTCTGCAAGCTTATGCACACAGACTTGAAGGCACTGAGCTTTATTATTCCAGTTGCTCAGCGTCCAGCCCCTTGTTTGTTCACAAGTGACATGCCCGCCAAGGGAAACACCCTGTGGAAGGTGCTTGCTCCAAGCAGGTGCACCCGAGTAACCCGAAAAGCCTGCCACTAACTAACAGACATCTGAATGTTCTTCAGAACTGGGCTTCTTGGAATTGACAGCAAAGGTCTCTTTTTTTTAATGCCATGAATTTGAGTTTCAAATATTTTCTAAATAATTCAGAAAATGTGACTTAAGTTAGTAATGAATCAATAGGTGTGTGTATATATATATAATATTCACCCTGTTATGGAAGAAATTATTTCAAATATATTTAAATACCGGGTGCAGTGGCTCATGCCTGTCATCCTAGCACTCTGGGAGGCTGAGGCAGGAGGATCGTTTGAGCTCACGAGTTCGAGACCAGCCTGAGCAACAGGCTGAACAACAAAGACTCTGTCTCTACTAAAAATAGAAATTAGCTGGACAACTAAAATGTATGTATGTATGTGTGTATATATATATATATATATATATATATAATTAGCCAGGTGTGGTGGCTCATGCCTGTAATCCCAGCACTCTGGGAGGCCAAGGTGGGAGGATCTCTCGAGCTCAGGAGTTCAAGACCAGCCTGAGCAAGAGCGAGACCCTGTCTCTACTGAAAAAACAGAAAGAAATTAATTGGCCAACTAATATATATATAGAAAAAATGAGCCGGGCCTGGTGGCACATGCCTGTAGTCCCAGCTACTCGGGAGGAGGCTGAGGCAGGAGGATCGCTTGAGCCCAGGAGTCTGAGGTTGCTGTGAGCGAGGCTGACGCCACGGCACTCACTCTAGCCCGGGCAACAGAGTGAGACTCTGTCTCAAAAAATAAAAAAAAAAAAAAAGTTAATACTTCATTTCTGATCACTCCTGACTTAGTCACTGTCGTGTGAAGGACAGAACACGGATCCCTTGACTCACCAGGGACTGGCCCTCGTTAGTGGCCTTCCAGATAATTCTGCGTGTGGGAACCACACTGAGCCGTTCACAACAGAACCCGGCCATGGCGTGTTTGCAGGGGCTCTCTCCAAATAAGGCCTGCATGGAAAATAAAAACAAAAACAAACAAACATGTGTCAGATTTGCGTTTGTCCGTGTCAGGACAAATGAGCTCACGCTATAAATGGATTTTTATTTAATCTTTTGATGTCCCAAGATGTTTATTGTTTAGTGCTCAGGGGGCTTTAAGTCTCCCCCCAACCCCGGGGAGTTGACCTCTCATGAGTTTATTAGCTAAGGGCGGCCGTGTACGGTCATTCAGGATGTGCACTGCTCAACTCCAGGAGGGGGTAATAACATCCGTGTTGTGGTCTATGATATTCGGCGTGGAGCCATTGCTCCAAAGCAGTAAGGACACCCCGGAGGCAGTTCTTAAATTCTAAATTAAGTCTTGCTTTTAAGCTACTTCCTTTCTTTCACGTCATGTCGGGAAATACGTCCGCTGCTTGAATTGCTCCGTGCAAATTTGTTGGCTAAAATGACTTCACAGCCCATTTGGTCAGTATAAAAAGTTCCGATGTCCCTTAATTCGGCTTTAATTTTTAAATGTTACAGATTTAAGGTCGATCATGTTGGTTTGGACCGTTTTAAGTGGGTGTTAAGAAGATGGTTTTTTTTTTTTTTTTTTTTTTTAAATTCGTTCGTTTCCAGAACCGTAAAGTGTGTTATCACAAAAACTGAGGTCCCACGTAAATAATGGGTTTTCTGTTGCAGAAATACGTGTTGGGATAAAGGAATCGTTGGTTGAGTAAATGTCTTTATCAAACAGAGATTCCGGTATAAAAATTGCCATTCTAAGTTTAGATTGCAAGCAAGAAGATAGTATTTCTCAAGTGGCTCAGGAAATTTACAATAACTGTTAACCATTTACAGATATCCAATTTTAAAAATTCCTAATTCTTAAAAAAATAGCCACGCATTTCTCTTTTATTTTTGACTCGCTTTGCTTTGCTAAATCCCAGTACTAAAAAGGAGTCTAAATGTGAAATATGTATAATGGAAGAGAGCATTACGCTTTTAACTTTTGTGAGCCTAATAGTAATTATATTTCTTGACCATGTATTTTTTTAACAATTTTTACTTTGCTCAATAAGCCTGCGATTATGCAAAACAGATTTTGCAGTGTTTACTGTACGCAGTAACCAAAAGCGGGCCAAAATGTATGAATTTGACATTTTACATTTGAGTGATCCACGCTCAAATTAATAGCGTCCATGACCAAAATATGTAACTTGAACTAGCTGGTGTATGTTATGTTTAATCTTCACTAATTAATAGCATGTAGCATTAACTTACTTCTGCGGCTGCTTCTACAAAAAAATGTTTATTTACCGTGTTGCTAAACATGACTAAAATGGTAAACAAGTCATCCAGGGCAGAAACGGCTTGTGCGACTTGATATTTTAAACTCACATCAATGAAAGCAGACACGTTGGTGTTTGGTCTTAAAGATAAATGCTACTGGTTTGTTTTGGCTTAATTATATCATGGTTAAGAACAAAAGTATTTTATATGAGCAGATGACAAAGATAAACACACATTTATTATTATTATTATTATTATTTTTTATCTTGAGATCCCCAATTTTTTTATTTTCACATTGCCCTTAAACCACATCCCGCATGTTTCAGATTTCAGAGACTTTAGGACTAAGAGCAGTTCTTTTTATCTGATGCGTATTCTC
The DNA here is from genome assembly GCA_008750895.1 of Mirza zaza. NCBI lineage: Eukaryota > Metazoa > Chordata > Mammalia > Primates > Cheirogaleidae > Mirza > Mirza zaza. The sequence continues at coordinate 15,409 of VSMD01041768.1, forward strand.
AGGGTTTGTTTTGGACTCTTCCCCCCCCCCCCCCCAGCATAAGGGTTTGGAGTTGTTTAAAGATCTTTCTGGACTTAGGAGCAAAGGAAGGAGAGGATTAAGACGATCTCATTTTCATTTAATATTTTTTTAAGCACACACAGGATCATTCCAGGGTTTTTGGAGAGCGCCGAGCTAGAATAGCCTCCAAGTAAAATTGTTTCGCCTCTTGGATTTTTTTTTTTAGAAGAACCATTCAAATATCTCATCGATCGTGTGCCCCCCTCCTTTTTTTTTTTTTTTTTTTTTTTTTTAGCAGATGAGGTCACAAAGAACTTATTCATCGCTGGTCACATGTCTAGCTAAGGACAGAGGTGGGAGTAGAGGTTTTCACTTCCAGGCAGCCCAAACTCTTTCTGCTATACCCAACTGCCAAACTCTTAACAACCAAGTGTTTCCACTAAGGGTAAATATGCAACTGTATACTAGAATGTGAGAATATCGAGGGCCGCCACTGTGTCTAGTTCAGCCACGTCCCTGATAAATAATAACAATAAACACTCTATATGCTGAATCACCAAAACCCTAACTGGCACCCATGTCACTGTGTCACATATAAGGAATCGGCATGTCGCCTTTGACTGAGGTGAGCGTGCCCACTGACGTCCTTGCTCTTCAACTAGCCCAGACGCTGTGATCTCACTCGCCATAAGGCCACAAAATCCTCCTGTCTCGCAGGAAATCGCAGCATGTAGAGCCCTGGTCTTGAAAAATCCTAATGCTCGGAGTGACCGTACAAAGATTGCTGTGCAGATAATCATTTTCTAATTCCTCCATCTGGGCTTCCAGCACATTCTCTGACTGTACTGTCACGCTGCCCAGGGAGGGGCACCTAAGTCCACACAAACCTAAGTCCTCAGCAATTTCTATCACAAACAAGCTCTTTTTTTGTTTTTTGAGACAGAGTCTCACTCTGTCGCCCAGGCTAGAGTGAGTGCCGTGGCGTCAGCCTCGCTCACAGCAACCTCCAACTCCTGGGCTCAAGCGATCCTCCTGCCTCAGCCTCCTCCCGAGTAGCTGGGACTACAGGCACGCGCCATCGTGCCCGGCTCATTTTTTCTATATATTTCTAGTTGGCCAATTAATTTCTTTCTATTTATAGTAGAGATGGGTTCTCGCTCTTGCTCAGGCTGGTCTCAAACTCTTGACCTCGAGCGATCCTCCCGCCTCGGCCTCCCAGAGTGCTGGGATTACAGGCGTGAGCCACCGCGCCCGGCCTACAATAAGGTCTTTCCAAAATATTCTCACACACCAAATAAATAACTGAAAAATTTAAAAATTACGTTCAGTGGTTTAGGTTCTACCTTGGGTGGTATTAAGATTTTATTGGATCCAAGGCCGGGCATGTGGTGGCTCACGCCTGTCATCCTAGCACTCTGGGAGGCCGAGGCAGGAGGATCAGCTCAAGAACAGGAGTTCGAGACCAGCCCGAGCAAGAGCGAGACCCCCTTCTCTACTATAAATAGAAAGAAATTAATTGGCCAACTAAAAATATATAGAAAAAATGAGCCGGGCGTGGTGGCGCATGCCTGTAGTCCCAGCTACTCGGGAGGAGGCTGAGGCAGGAGGATTGCTTGAGCCCAGGAGTTGGAGGTTGCTATGAGCTAGGCTGACTCCACGGCACTCACTCTAGCCTGGGCAACAGAGTGAGACTCTGTCTCAAAAATAAAAGAAAAAAAATACAGTTCGAAAGATAAAACAATGTTAACAACCTTATAGGACACTTATTTGTGAAAGGATTTTGCAGGACTACAGTTGCTCTAGGCAAATCAGCGAGTGGTGAGTGAACGTGGAGGCCTAGGACGTTACTACATCCTACTGTAGGCTTTATAAACACTGCACACTTAGGCTGTAGTAAATGTATTAAAAAGCACTTTCCCTTCTTTTATAATAAATTAACCTTGGGTTACTATAACGTTTTTACTTTAAAAAAAATTAAATTTTTAAAAATCTTTTTGACTCCTTCACCATCAAATTGGTACTGACCGATCAAGACCATGGTACTCAAAGAGTGGTGGTGTTCACCAGGGTTTGGGGGTTGTAGGGGGTGTAGACCCACATCTGGGGGACGGGGTGAGCATTGTGGAGGGGAAGGGCATGCCTCTGACCCTCGCTAGGGGGAGGCAAAGACATAAAATGCAACCAAAATGCTAAAATAAATACATATAATAAAGATTAAAAAAAAACTTTGACTCTTTTTATAATAACACAATGACACACAAACACACCCTACAGCTGTATAAAATATTGTATTTCTTTCTACCCTTATTCTATAAGCATTTTTACGTGTTTCGATTTTTTTTTTTAACTTTTTAAACATGTTTTATTGCAGAAACATTCAGCGAAGACACAGGCCCACACATTAGTCTAGGCCTACACTGGGTCAGGCTCATCAAAACATCACCCGGTGATAAGAATCTTTCAGCTCCATCGTACTTCCATAGGGCCACTGGCCTCTCTGCGTCCACCGTTGACAGAAATGTCATTACGGGGCGCACGGCGATATTAAAAAAAAACGTTATGGGAGCTCAGATGAGAGGCGGAGGAAATTCCCGAGATGATGGTAAAGAAAGAATTCTGCAAAATGACATCTTATTCTCTTGGAAGCCTAAAAAGAATGACGTGCAAAAAAAAAAAAAAAAAGAAAAAAAAGAAACAAGACACTGAACTCCCGAGAGCCTGTCTCCAAGAAAATTAAAACCGACAGGCTGTGAATGTACTGAGAAGAGAGTTACAGTTTGCTGGAAGTTTTGGAGTGGATTAGCGACAGGCGCATAGAAAACGGAGGAGGTAAGCACGGCCTCACTCTCGCTGTTCCCTGACCTTTCCTGGATGGCCATTGGGACCATCAAAAACTCACGCACTGAGCAAATACTTACTGAGCACCTACTATGTGCCAGGCTCTGGCAGGACAGTTCTGACAGCATGTGCAACAAAATAAGCAAGTTCCCTACTCTCACGACCCCTGCAATCCGGAGAGGGAGAAAGGCAATTTTAAAACGAAGCAAAACAGTCGGGGCGCGGCGGCTCACGCCTGTCATCCTGGCTCTCTGGGAGGCCGCGGCGGGAGGATCGCTCAAGGTCAGGAGTTCGAGACCAGCCTGAGCAAGAGCAAGACCCCCGTCTCTACTATAAATAGGAAGAAATTAATTGGCCAACTAAAAACATATATATAGAAAAAATTAGCCGGGCACGGTGGCGCGTGCCTGTAGTCCCAGCTACTCGGGAGGCTGAGGCAGGAGGATTGCTTGAGCCCAGGAGTCGGAGGTTGCTGTGAGTGAGGCTGACGCCACGGCACTCACTCTAGCCTGGGCAACAGAGCGAGACTCTGTCTCAAAAAAAATAAATAAATGAAGCAAAACATAAGAAAATAAATACCATATATAATATATAAATATATATAAATAAATACCAGATATATATCATATATAAATATATATAAATAAATGCCAGATATGTATATCATATATAAATATATATAAATAAATACCATATATATCATATATAAATATATATAAAATACCAGATATATATATCATATATAAATATATAAATAAATACCAGATATATATCATATATAAATATACATAAATAAATACCAGATATATATATCATATATAAATATATAAATAAATACCATATATATATCATATATAAATATATAAATAAATACCAGATATGTATATCATATATAAATATATAAATAAATACCATATATCATATATAAATATTTATAAATAAATACCAGATATGTATATCATATATAAATATATAAATAAATACCATATATCATATATAAATATTTATAAATAAATACCAGATATATATATCATATATAAATATATAAAAATAAATACCATATATATGTGTGTGTATATATATATATATATATATATAATCTGCTGTGAAGAAAAATAAAACCGGGCCAAGAGGCCGCACCTGGAACGTGGGTGCTATTTTAGTGGGAGATGTCAAAAGAGACGTCGGGAAGGGGTGAAAGTTTAGTGGAAACCCACATGAAATGAGAGACCAAGCTTGCCAATGTCTGGGAAGGGCCATTTCTGGCAGAGAAACTGAGGCACAAGAAGGGCGCTGGGACCATTTTTGCCCAGAGGCAAGTACGGTCGGAGCAAAGCGAGTTGCGGGGGAAATAGTTGCGACTGAGGGTCAGAGAGAGATGCAGGGGCCACGCCATGCGGGCGGAAAGCGGAGGCAACGGAACCTGCCGGTGGATTGGAATGAATGTCGGATGTGATGGAGGCACGGAATCCAGCAGAGCACCAAGGTTTGCGGCCCTGAGAAATTAGGTAAAGGGTGTTGCCAACTACCCAGAGAGGAGAAGATTCCATCAAGGTGGGCCACACGTGGAAATGAAAAGTCTTACAATAGACGTCTTAAGCTTGAGATGACTATGGGACCTCCAAGAAGAGAAAAATAAAATAAAATACACACACACACAAGTCTGAAATTCATGAAGGAGTAAGGACTAACTCCAATGGGACTAGATGAGATTAACCAGTGAGTGAGGGCAGATGGAGAAAAGATGAAGGCAGAGGCTGGGAGAACTCCAAAATTCGGAGGTCAGGATGAAGAGAAGCTGACAATGAAGAAGAGACAGATGAAGCAGGAAAAGAAGAAATCTCGGGAATGAGTGCTATCACCAAGGCCAGACGAAGAAAGTGTTGCACAAAAAAGAGAAGGTTAATAATGATGTCAGGTGCTTCTGAGAGTTCAAAAAAAATTAAAAAATTAAAATTGGCACTAGAATTTGGAAACATGGAAGAGTTGGTGCAAGAGGCAAAGCTATCTCAGCTGAGTGCTGCGGGAGAGAGACGGATGGTGATGACCAAAGAGATACTTTAGTCCTCTGCTGTGAAGAGAAGCAGAAACTGCCAACTGTAACTAGCTGTTTCTTTTTCAAATAGTGGATGTCACAGCGAGTTTATGTGTCAATACCATGTTTTCCCGAAAATAAGACAGGGTCTTATATTTATTTTTCCTCCAGAAGACACCCTAGGGCTTATTTTCAGGGGATGTGTTATTTTTTTTTTTTTTAAGTACGGTACAACCATCTGCATTGATTCAAACAGAGTGAAGTCGTCTTCTTCTGGGACATCATCCTCACTCTCCAAACCCCGAATCCCATCCTGAATGTCTCCCGACTCTGTTTCCTTTAGAGCCACCGGCCCCGATCTCTCCTGTCGAGCACTAGAGCTCTCACGGGGCGGATGAGAAGGGCTGCTCGTGTTCTTTCCCGCTCCGCCACGACACGCGTGGGTTGTGCAGATGCGCTGCGCAGCCATGCCCGTCACCAGGGCTGATTTTCATAGCCACGCCCACCACTAGGGCTGATTTTCATAACCACGCCCATCACCACGACTGATTTTCATAGCCACGCCCATCACTAGGGCTGATTTTCATAGCCACGCCCATCACCAGGGCTGATTTTTCATGGCCACGCCCATTGCTAGGGCTGATTTTCATAGCCACGCCCGTCACTAGGGCTGATGTTCATAGCCACGCCCATCACTAGGGCTGATTTTCGGGGTAGAGCTTCTATTGCGCACATGCTTAGACATCCTGCCGAGGCTTATTTTATGAGTACGTCTTTCTTTCGGGGAAACGCCGTAGTAATGGTCTTGCAGAAAGTAAAACAAAAAAAAAATTCAATGTAACAAACCAGCAACAATGTAACAAACCAGTAAGAATGTAACAAGCCAGCAACAATGCAACACATCAGTAACAATGTAACAAATCAGTAGCAATGTTAACAAATCGGTGCAACAAGAGAGGAAGTGTGGTCAAATGCATAAAAGAACAGGCTCTCCTTGGCTAGAAGCTTTGCTATGAAAGGCCTTACAACAGGATGGAAGGAAGAACACAGATCTAGAATACTGGCGGATACATGGATTGGATGGGAGGAAGAGGAAGTGATTCTCCTCTGATTGCTTCTATTTTCAAAGAGGGAATAACCGAGTGTGAGAAAGTGTGTCGAAAATTTGATGAGAGAGAAGATATAAAAAAAAAAAAAAAAACTTAGGAATGTGGGAGAGAGGAAGGACATACTATAGATTGCTATTAATAGCCACGTGAGTTTATGGTGGCTACTTTTTAGTGAGGTCAATCGCGGTGGCTCTCTTTCCTAAGCCGAACTCAGCGGTCGCTATGCAAAGACAGAATGCACGGAAATTTGGGTTGAAACAGCGTTGGAATCTTTTCAAAGTGAGTACAGTGGAAGGATGCGCGTGCAAGGAATCCGAAGTGCTAGGCGAATGAACCGCTCTGATGCTGCACCGTGAAATCTAAGCCTGATAAAGAAAGAAAAAAAAAAAAAAAAGGTGAGGAAATAAAGAGGATCATTAACAGTGAGATAGTATGGTTAACGGATTAGTGGCTCCGAAGAGCTGAAAGAGTTCTTGGGTTGAGTGCGTGAGCTAGAGACAGTAAGAGACGGAGGTCAGGAAGTTGCGTGTGAAGACAACATTGTGGGGATGTGCAAAGAAAGGCTAGCTATTCATTGTAGAGAATTTAGAAAATGCAGAATATGCCACCCTGGAGAAAAGCGCTACGGCATATGCACACACATGGGTGTGGCTCGCAAGTTACTTTCCGTGGATCTATCCAGCTATCTCGGCACCGGGGATGTACGATTTAATTACTGTAGCCTTATTTCATCTAATAATGCAAGTTCTACTGTTGTTTATTCATCTTAGATATTCTTAAGCAGTTATTCTTCAAGGTAAAATGTTAGATGATTGAAAATCGCCCCATCTCTATTTTGCTTTAGAATACCAACACATTTATTTTATGGCTTTTCTTCAGCAACGTAGTCTCTTCATTTAGGTTTTTTTCCTGCCCTTTTTTCAAAACGTGTTTTCACATCAAATGTTTGGTAAGATATTATAATTTTAATAAAAACACAATGCAAATAGGGGCCGCGTACACAACAGCTAATGAGTTGTTACTAGCGTAAAACCAATCTATTTTTTTTTTTTTTGCATAGATATTTTGTATCGAGTCAATTTATTGAGTTGTCTTGGAAGTTTTTCATTTCCACTGTCTTGAATCTTCTCAGTGAATTACCAGTTTATATACAGATATGAAACCAATCTATTTTTTTTTTGCATAGATATTTTGTATCGAATCAATTTAGCGAGTTATCTTAGAAGGTTTTCATTTCCACTGTCTTGAATCTTCTTAGTGAATTACCAGTTTATATACAGATATGAAACCAATCTATTTTTTTTTTTGCATAGATATTTTGTATCGAATCAATTTATTGAGTTATCTTAGAAGGTTTTCATTCCACTGTCCTGAATCTTCTTAGTGAATTACCAGTTTACATACAGATACAATCATTTTTATTTTCTCCTTTGCAGCACTTAAGGCTTGTATATATTTTTTCTCGTTATTTTCATCTGCTAAAACTCCCAGGACATTTTAGATACTCACGATGAAACCGGATATTCTTAATATCACTGTCCTCACTGGTAACGTAAAACAAAGCCATTTCGAACATGCAATTTCAAATATCTTTTATAAACTGGGAAAGAGAAAATAAAATCAGTGATTTCCCTTCAGATATCAAATCCCCAAGTGCTTGCAAAATAGACAAGCCAGCTATGTGCACAACTCTTAGTTCTTTGTGGTAAATCACTATTGATTGCAAAATGGCCACAGTTATTCACCTGGTCTTTTATCAGTGCCCCCTCCAGTGGCATTGGGCAGCTCCTCCCCGCAAGAGAAGAAGTCACTGTTCCTTACATCTTTTTTTTTTTTTTTTTTGAGACAGAGTCTCGCTTTGTTGCCCAGGCTAGAGCGAGTGCCGTGGCGTCAGCCTCACTCACAGCAACCTCAATCTCCTGGGCTCAAGCGATCCTCCTGCCTCAGCCTCCTCCCAAGTAGCTGGGACTGCAGGCATGCGCCACCACGCCCGGCTCATTTTTTTATATATATATATTTTTAGCTGGTCAATTAATTTCTTTCTATTTTTAGTAGAGACGACGGGGGTCTCGCTCAGGCCGGTTTCGAACTCCTGAGCTTGAGCGATCCTCCCGCCTCCGCCCCCCAGAGTGCTAGGATGACAGGCGCGAGCCACCTACGTCTTGAGTCTAGGCCGACCTGCAACCCGCTTTGGCCACTGGGAACGTGGAAACAAAAGTGTGCTTATTCTAAATCTAAGCCCCCACTCAGGAAAGACCAAGAACTATCTTAAAGATAACCCGGTGTGAATCGTGTGTGAATAGTGACAATATATGTATCTCACCGCAATTGAGCAAGGGGACAAAAATAGAATAGAATGCAAAAAATAGAATGCAAACAGAATGCAAAAATAACTACCAGCATCGAAATGTCCAGAAAAGTACTTGTCTCGAAGACATTTGTAATGGCAGACTTTCTGAGATGTCAGAAAAACAATCGTCGGTCCCTAGAGAAATTGGCCTCAATTGCAAAACCATTGCTCTTCTGGAACAGAAAGAAGACCCCCTAAAATTAATGATTCCTACGGGTTATTCCAGAGTTTTAAAATTCTAGGAGATTAAAGTCCCTTCCTTTGGATCAAAGAACACGACGACAGTCCCAGAGGGCTAGCTCAAGGTCTTAGTTCTGTCTGACGGCTCTCATTCCTCCAAAATGATGTTTCAGCTTTAGCCCAGCAATGTACTGCTCGGTATGCTTTCTTTATTTTTTATTTTTTTAAGTGACTTTGGCTTTGCTGTCCATAAAAGTCCCATTTCAATGTATCAGGTTTACCTCTCCTCGTTAGTATTTGGCAAGAAAGTGGCAGGCAACACATGTCCTGGACTTGTAACACGTTTACCAATTTGTACTTTAATCCACTTCTGGGAAAAAGACAGGCAGCCAGAGAGCCAGATGATACGTTAATGGTCTACGTTGTGCTTTAATTCGTCTTTTTCCAACACACGAGAGGTCGTGAGGGCCTAACTGCATATATTCCATGGAGTCTTTTTCAGCTAACATGGGTGGCCTTTTCGAGGTCGGACTATCTCAGAAAAATCTCAAATCCCACACGCTCCTTGGTGTGTTGGGTTCTGACTTCAAAATCAGGAATAAATGTATGTCAATATTTCTCAGTTACCTGTTCTTGTATGTTTGTTTTGTTTTTTTAATGGTTAAAAAAAAAAAAAAAAACACAAAACACAAAACAACCAAACTAGTGTTTTCTGCTTTAGGGTGCTCGTAAATGTAGACTAGCATTCATAGCTTCTAATGAATCCCATTTGATTCATCTACTACTTTTGCGAATTATTCCTTGACTCGTTCTGGAGAGGATTAAAGAGCCTTATTAAAGGAAATGTGTATTTTGGAAGATTTTCTTTTATAAACATAACATCATCATTGTTTTTTTGTTGTTTTTTTTTTAAAAAAAAGACCTTTAATATATAAAAATACAGTTTTCGCGTGTCTTTGGGGAAATGAGCTGCGATAAAAAATGTTATTAGAATGAAAAAGACCACATAGTGTATGATTCCGTTTATATGAGAAATCTAGAGAAGGCAATCTATAGAGACAGAAAAGAGATTTAGTGATTGCCTGGGGCCGAGGGTGGGAACAGAGATATCCGCAAATGGTCACAAAGGGTCTCCTGGGGGTGATGAGAATTTTCTAAAACTGGGCTGCGCTGTGCAGCTCTATACATTTACCAAAAATCAGCGAGTTGTATGCTTAAACCTTGGGGTGAGTTTTCCGTTGATAAACTAGACTTCAATGAAGCTGTCATTTAGTGCAAGACAAAAAAAAAAAAAGTTATTGGGCAAACCTAGACAATTATTTATAATGTTTTCAACTATTCTTAAATCTATAGAGGACTCTGAATAACAAAGCTTTCGGTTACAGAAATATGTCACACTCAGGCCAAAATAAACCTAATGCTTCAAGGGGCTTTTTGACCTACTCTGCCCATTCTGGATGCCAGAATCGTAGTTGATTTATTGCCAATTAGGTCCATCTTGTGTGTTTATATTAATAGCTATAAAGAAATTCTTTCAAATTTCAAAATACATCCAAAGTTTCAACTGAGAATGACTAAACTCGACGAAGGAATTGAACAACGTACTGCGATCCAAACATAACTATAGGCCGGGCGCGGTGGCTCACGCCTGTCATCCCAGCACTCTGGGAGGCCGAGGCGGGAGGATCGCTCGAGGTCAGGAGTTCGAGACCAACCTGAGCAAGAGCGAGACCCCCGTCTCCACTAAAGATAGAAAGAAATTAATTGGACAACTAAAAATATATACAAAAAATTAGCTGGGCACAGTGGCGCACGCCTGTAGTCCCAGCTACTCGGGAGGAGGCTGAGGCAGGAGGATCGCTTGCGCCCAGGAGTCGGAGGTTGCTGTGAGCGAGGCTGACGCCACGGCACTCGCTCTAGCCCGGGCGACAGAGTGAGACTCTGTCTCAAAAAATAAATAAATAAAAATAAACATAACTATGATCACGTAGGCGATGGCATTCTGATAATGATCCTTCCATTTCCTTATCTCTAAGGAACTGATAAAAAAAAAAACTCTTTTTTTGCATACTAAAAATAAAAATGCAATAGAAACGATAATAGTAACCGTTTTTTAAAAAAAGTGATGGCCACTATTTATCTAGAGTTTACCATGTGCCAGGTATTGGTAGGTGCTTATTAGCAAAAAAATATTTAGTTATTTAATTCATGCACCAGCCCACGTGCTACTATCCCCATTTTATGGTGGAGGAAACTAAATCTTAAAAAGTCTAACTAACTTACCAGTGCCACACAGCAAGTGGGTGGTAGAGCCGGCACTTGAATCTGGGCCTGTGTGCTTTGCTGTTCTTCTGGAAAATTCAAGGACAGCCCGACAATTGAACTCTCATCACTCCTTCCAAACAGACATGCTTATTGCAAACGTTTTATTTATTTATTTATTTGAGCATCTGTTATTTTATTGTTTTATACAGTCAACATTTGTCTCTATTTACCTACGTATTTAACTACTTTCTTTGATTATCATTCTACTTTTCGTTTTTTGGGTTTTTTTTTTTTTTACTTTCTGGCTAACATCGCTTCCTTTTGTCTGAAATATGTCCTGAGTAATTTCTCTGATCAGGAGTATGTTGTTAAAAAAAATCCCTCTTGTTTTTTTTTTTCTTTTTGGTCTGAGAATGTCTATATTTTGCTCACTGGAAAAAATTTTCTCTGGATGTACAATTCTGGTATAATCTTATTTTTTCTGGATCAAGTGAAGTTATTATTATTATTATTATTATTATTATTTTTTGAGGCAGAGTCTCACTCTGTTGCCTGGGCTAGAGTGAGTGCCGTGGCGTCAGCCTAGCTCACAGCAACCTCAGACTCCTGGGCTCAAGCGATCCTCCTGCCTCAGCCTCCTCCCGAGTAGCTGGGACTACAGGCATGCGCCACCACGCCCGGCTCATTTTTTCTGTATATTTTTAGCTGGCCAATTGATTTATTTCTATTTTTTATTAGAGACAGGGTCTCACTCTTGCTCAGGCTGGTTTCGAACTCCTGACCTTGAGCGATCCTCCCGCCTCGGCCTCCCAGAGTGCTGGGATGACAGGCGTGAGCCACCGCGCCCCGACCATTCTTTTTTTATTATTATTATTATTTCCCAGCTTCAAATTGAAGCCATCGGTCCGATTAGCCTCTGAATCTGAAAGGCTGGAGTTTTTTTCCCCTTGCCCCCTCACCCCACAAAGTCCCCACATCCTGGCTCACTGAGGCTTCCCTGAGGCTGGCCAAGTGTTTGCAGGTCGAAGATGACTTTAAATGTTGTGCTTTCCTCTCTGCGTTCTGCTTCCACTTAGTTTTTGGACTCTGAGTACTCCTTTTCCTTGCCAAGGCATCAATGCATTTTATAAGTTATTTGAGACTTTATCCAGAACTTTATTTTATTTTGTATTTTTTTAGCAGGAAGGTCAGTTGCAATATCATCTGGCATTCTGCTGGAAAATAAGGCTGGTCTATCTGTTGATCAGAGGGACAGACAGACACACACACACACACACAGAGGAATTTTTCTCTTTCTGTTAGAAGAATTCCATTTCGAAAGGCTTATTTCGAACCTTTTTGTTTCACCCCCCTCTCTATCCCATTTCCACTTGCTTAGCGTCAGGAGCAGGCGTGGCGGTGAGAAGATGCCGTGCACTTTTAGACATGCACATGAAAGATTGACAGCTGTAGCTCATGCCTCCGTGTAAGCACGAGCAGCAGAGCCAGTTAGTGGTTTGCGGCGTGAGGGTCTCCATCTCTCTGGGTTCCTCTCTGTTTAGAAATCGTGCCGCACAAACCGAGAAAAGTTAAATGGCTAAGAGCGTGGAGAAATGGATACTGCTTCCGCATGCAGCTACGTGGGCGAAAAGAAAAGGGATGAAGACTGAAATCTGTAGACCGAAGCGGTCTGTGGGCATGTCGGGAACCCGGCCGGCCACCAGGCTGGTGAAGCTTCATCTGTATTTACAGCCGCTCCCATCACTCACATCACCGCCTGAGCTCCACCTGCTGTCGGGTCAGCTTTGGCGCCATTAGATTCTCACAGGAGCACGAACCCTACTGCAGACCAAAAATTATGGCAGAAAAGACAATAGGATCCCCATACAGCGACACAAGTGGATCTGCCATCTGATCCAGCAATCCCACGACTGGGCGTCTACCTGAAAGAACAGAGTACACTCTACAAAAAAGACACCCGCACTCGAATGTTTACAGCAGCACGATTCACAACGGCAAACCTGTGGAAACAACCCAGGTGCCCATCCATGCACGAGTGGATTAGTAAAACGTGGTCTGCGCACACCACGGAGCACTACTCAGCTCTGAGACACAGCGGTGATCCGGCACCTCTTGCGTTTTCCTGGCTGGAGCTGGAGCCCATCCTGCTAAGGGAAGTGTCCCAAGGATGGAGAAACAAGCTCCACGTGCGCTCACCAGCAAACTGGCATGAACGGGTCAGCACCTGAGTGGACACACAGGAGTGACATCTGTCGGGTGTCGGGCAGGTGGGAGGGGAGGAGGGGACGGGTGTGTACAGACACGACGAGTGAGACGTGCACCGTCTGGGGGATGGGCAGCTTGGGGCTCTGACTCGAGGGGGGCGGGGGGCAAGGGCAATGTACGTGACCTTGACATTGGTACCTCCATCATATGCTGAAATAAAAAAGTTATCTAGGCGGTGGCTCACGCCTGTAATCCCAGCACTCTGGGAGGCCGAGGCGGGCAGATCGCTTGAGGTCAGGAGTTCAAAACCAGCCTGAGCAAGAGCGAGACCCCCCGTCTCTACTATAAATAGAAAGAAATTAATTGGCCAACTAATATATATAGAAAAAATTAGCCGGATGCCTGTAGTCCCAGCCAGTCGGGAGGAGGCTGAGGCAGGAGGATCGCTGGAGCCCAGGAGTCGGAGGTTGCTGTGAGCGAGGCCGACGCCACGGCACTCACTCCAGCCCGGGCGACAGAGCGAGACTCTGTCTCAGCAAACAAACAAATAACAAATAAAAAAACAAATAAATAATAATAACAATAACAAAAATACAAAATGACAAGATACAATGTAACAAAATAACAAAAACACGACAATAACAAAACACGAACAAAAACCAAAACGGTTATCTAATTTTAAAAAAAGACAGCAGGATCGAAGGGAAAGCAACAGGTCCCTCTGCTCCAAGTACTCAAAGCAACGTGCAGCCTCACAAAGGACTCCGCGAGAGTTGTCTACTGAGACTGCTAGACGGAAGTCACCGTCGACGCAGGCTGTTGCGTGCGTGCTCGCTTGGCTTTTGCTGAGTCTCTTCGCGTGTCGGAGGAGAGATGAGCCGCACCGCCCGAGCACTTGAGGCCTGCAAAACTCAGGCCCCAAGTGCACTCAAAGCTCGTGGCTTCGACTGTTGTGCGCAGTTGACTCACGCGACCTCTATCCATTCGCTCTCCCCGTTCTCTGTTTTTTCCGTGCCGCCAGTCCGTGATCTTCATCCGGGACAGGAATTCTCACGGGCAGGAGATTTCGGGGTACATCGACTACGCCCACAGGCTGAAGATAGAGGACTTCGAAGTCTACTTCAGCGGGAAGAGCAGAATTCTTCCGAGGCCCACGGATCTCAGGTGAGCGGGGACCCAAAACCCTGGCGCCCCCGGTGGGCAGGGGACGGGCGTGTTTTTGTTTCTGTGGTCTACACACCAGGGGTCCTCAAACTTTTGAAGCAGAGGGAGGACCCGGTCCACGGTCCCGCAGACCGTTGCAGAGTGCGCACCGCGGGCCCGGGACGGGTCGGCTGCTGAGCAGGACAGGCAGCGGCGGCAAACACACCCGGTGCCCAAAAACGCTGACAGCGCCTATCTAGCGGGAATGTCATCAAACGGATTGCGGGTTGGACGTAAATGCCAGAGATGGGGAAGCAGCCCAGGTGCATGGTTTTTCTTTTATGGTTTTTCTTTTAACAGCCCGAGAAAGAAGATCCTTGAGAGGCGAAATAAATGCATTCTCGGGTGGCATTCCCTCTAAACGATAGGCAGAGCCTAAAATCGTCACCCTCCTGAGGCTCGTGGACCCCGTGGGACTTGCTCTGCGTAGACGTCCCCAAAAAAGCGGGCTGTCCACCCCCTTCTCTTGGGCCACCAGCCCAAATTGCCGGCCCCTGACCAGCCCCCTGCCTCGTCTCTCTCCTCTCTGTGCTGTTCTAGGGTTCCCTCACACCCGTTATTCTTTTTTTTTTTTTTTTTTTTTTGAGACAGAGTCTCATTCTGTCGCCCGGGCTAGGGTGAGTGCCGTGGCGTCAGCCTCGCTCACGGCAACCTGGTCCAACTCCTGGGCTCAAGCAATCCTCCTGCCTCAGCCTCCCCCCGAGTAGCTGAGGCTACAGGCATGCGCCACCACGCCCGGCTCATTTTTTCTATCTGTATTTTAGTTGGCCGATTGATTTCTTTCTATTTTTAGTAGAGACGGGGTCTCGATCTTGCTCAGGCTGGTCTCGAACTCCTGACCTCGAGCAATCCTCCCGCCTCGGCCTCCCAGAGTGCCGGGGATGACAGGCGCGAGCCACCGCGCCCGGCCATATCCGATGTTATTTTAAAGGAAAGCATCGTGACATCACCATGCCTAACGAAACAATTTCTTAATGCCGTCCCATACCTGGTTAGTCCTTATTCATATTTCATCGATTGTCTTTCTGCAGCTGGTTTGACCAGTTGAAATTCAAATAATCTCGTGCTTTGTTATTCTATATCTGGCATCCTGGCATCTTTTTTTTTTTTTTTTTTTTTTTGCTTTTCTATGCTTCTATTGTTGGAGAAACCAGATCCTGGAGGACAATTCATGAAATGTCTCTCATTCTGGATTTGATGGGTAACTCTCACGCTGTAATACCTCTATTCCTCTGTTCCCTGTAAACTTTAGCCCGGATGAAAAGAGGGTTCGTTTGCTGTTTGTTTGTTTGTTTGTTTGTTTTCTAAGTAAGAATTTTCAATATGTGATGCTCTGAACTTCCTGTTGCCCCAGTTTCAGATCGGGGGCTCGATCGGCGGGTCCGGGTGGTGTCAGCCTTTCATGATTTCATCCTAAGGCTCCTCAGTCTCGTTCGAGGCAGTGGTTTTAGCACCTGCTAATTAATGACAGCCACCTATGTATTTTTACTAAGGGTCACCTAACGGTGGTTTTCCAATTCTGTCGTGCATCCTGCGCTTCGTAGTTGCGATTCCTCCCGCAGAGAATGACTTTGCCTTATCTAACTTAATTGGAAATAAGGAAATAATAATAATAATTAAAAAAAAGTAAAGGAAAACACTGTGACATGTTTGTGCAGAAAGACAAAGTAAATATCTGTTTGCTTGAAGCTATGAAAAATGCAAAGCCAGAAGCACAAAAATAGTATACAGATGAAGCCAGATTGTTTTTCAAAGCGAGCACAGCGATGCACACACCTGGGAAATTACCATATAAGTGATCCTCCTGAACTTCAGCCTCACCGACAGGAGATAGTAACACACTTTTATTCCCTGCCGTGCTGAGTTATAAATGATCTCCCGTTGTGGTTCTAATTCTTGCTTACATGCTTAGCAACCAGACTGGGCACCTTTTACCGGCCGTTCGGATTTCCTCTCTGTGAAGTACCTGTTGAGGCTCGTTCCTATTTTTGTTTTTTTTCAATTAAGTTATTCTCCCTTTTCTTACCGATTGCAGGATTCTTTCGTTTATTCGGGGGTATTGATTAATCCTTTTCCTCTTACGTGTGTGTGTGTGTGTGTGTGTGTGTGTGTGTGTGTGTGTGTGTGTGTGCTGAAAAATACCACCTCCCAGTGTGCGGTTCTTCTTTTATTTCCTTGATGTCGATTTTGATGGTCGGAAATCGCAAGTTTTGGTAGCTTAATTCACGTTCGCCTTTGTCTCTGCAGTTTGCACTTTTGTGTTTTGTTCGATAAGTGCCTACCTCTCTGTGGGTCGTAACGATACTGTTTTGCTTTTGATTTTATGTCTTTAACCTACCCAGAATTATTAATAATACTATAGCGTATGACAGTTAGGCAGCTGTCACTAGAGAGAAAAATCCCTTTGGCATATGTAGTTCCATGCTTAGTCTGATTCGGAACTGAAGCTAACATTTTAAAATGAAAGATTTCATAAAGGCTCTTTCTATTTCCTTACGTTTTGGCATGCTATTTTATTCTGTGTAGAGAACATTTTTATTTCTTTTTTTTTTAATTTTTAATACATTTTCTTTTCTTTTCTTTTTTTTTTTTTTTTTTTTTTTTTTGAGACAGAGTCTCACTTCTGTCGTCCAGGCTAGAGTGAGTGCCTTGGCATCAGCCTCGCTCACAGCAACCTCCAACTCCTGGGCTCGAGCGATCCTCCTACCTCAGCCTCCTCCCGAGTAGCTGGGACTACAGGCATGCGCCACCATGCCCGGCTCATTTTTTCTATATATTTTTAGTTGGCCAATTAATTTCTTTCTATTTATAGTAGAGACGGGGTCTCGCTCTTGCTCAGGCTGGTTTCGAACTCCTGACCTCGAGCGATCCTCCCGCCTCGGCCTCCCAGAGTGCCGGGATGACAGGCGTGAGCCACCTCGCCCGGCCTATAGAAACCTTATCATTCTGCGATGAGAGTCGTGTCTTGCATTTCTGCAGTGGAAAATGCAAAACACAAGCCTGCGGTTATGAAACGCAGCAGGAGAAAAGGCCTGAGGACTTGGTCATCTTGTCTGTTCGGATTCCGTCTTGACCCCGTTTCTGAGATTCAGTACCTTCTCCTCAACGTGATTAAGTGGATGGCGTGGTGTGTAGCTTACCAAGTTCCTGCACGCTCTTCCCCGACAACTTCGCGATGTAGGCATACAGCGAGTGTTATTCTCACGCCCTTGGAGAGAGGAGAAAATAAAGAGTAAGCCACTTGCCACGGCTCACAGGACAAACAGTGATGAGAAAGGACAGGAGGTTCTTAAACATCCCGACTCGCTGCTCACCTCCAAAACACTGTGGTATTTCTGGAGCAGAGATCCAAGGTCTGCCTGTAGAGCTCTGCTCGTCTCTCAGCCAGGGTGGCCAGGAGGAAATGGAGAATTTCTCCTTGTGTTTCTCTTTAGAGCTCCCATGCAACATTCATGCCCTTGGCCAGAGGAGGACCTGAAACGCCGAAGCCTGGGAAGCTATTATTACTGTCAGATTTCCCTTGCGTCTGTTTTATTAAAACGCTCAGCGTTCCAAACCCCCTGAAGTTAGAATCATAAGCACTTATCCCGCGCTTAAGTGCGTTCTTATGAAAGCATTCTGGCAACGTATTGGCAGTTTCTCGAGCTTAAAAGGAGATAAAAGGCAGCCAGTGAACACAGCGCTTCTGCAAACGATATATATATATATATATATATATATATATATAAATCTCGCCTATTTTTAAAGTTGCCCATGCTTTTCTAGATTCAACGTGGCGACTCATCGTGAGGGTGTCAGTTTATTCTCTTCAGCAGGCGATCATATTTGCTGAATTTGGAAGGGAGGGGGAGAGTCGCTTTGCGTGAAAAAGCAGACCGATTGAAGGAGACTGGTCACAACCACCCGGCACCTCGCTTTGCGGTTTGGCCCGTGAACCAGTAAGAAGTCTCAGGTTCTACTCCAGGCCCTGCGTCGGAATTGGCATTTTAACACGATCCTCAAGGTTTCCATATGCATTTTGTTTTTTTTTTTGGTCTTCCTTCGTATGTGAGGCTATGTAGCAAAACGCCATAGGCTGGGCCATTTATAAACAACAGAGACTTATTTCGGAGGCTGTGATTGTGGAGGCTGTGAAGGCCAAGATCAAGGGGCCAAGCAGGGTTGGTGTCCGGCGAGAGCTGCTCTCAGTTTCCAAGACGGCGCCAAGAAAGGGCCTGAGCTGGTTCCCAGCAGCCCTTTTACGAAACACTAATCCAATCATGAGGACAGAGCCGGCATGACTTAATCACATCCCAAAGACCCCACCTCTTTTTTTTTTTTTTTTTTTTTTGAGACAGAGTCTCACTCTGTCGCCCAGGCTAGAGTGAGTGCTGTGGCGTCAGCCTAGCTCACAGCAACCTCAGACTCCTGGGCTCAAGCCATCCTCCTGCCTCAGCCTCCTCCCCAGTAGCTGGGACTACAGGCATGCGCCACCACACCCGGCTAATTTTTTCCTATATATATATTTTAGTTGGCCAATTAATTTCTTTCTATTTTTAGTGGAGACAGGGTCTCACTCTTGCTCAGGCTGGTCTCGAACTCCTGAGCTTCAGCGATCCTCCCGCCTTGGCCTCCCAGAGTGCTGGGATTATAGGCGTGAGCCCCCATACCCAGCTGATTTTTTTCTCTCTCTATATATATTTTTTAGTTGTCCAGCTAACTTCTTTCTATATTTTTTTAGTGGAGATGAGGTCCTGCTCTGGCTCAGGCTGGTCTCGAACTCCTGAGCTCAAGCGATCCTCCCGCGTGTCGGCCTCCCAGAGTGCTGGGATGACAGGCGTGAGCCACCGCGCCCGGCCACAATGTATTAATATTTAAAGATTGCTTCGATGTTTTAGAAACCGGAACTCTTCCGCAGAATATCTTGGGTTTAAGATTCTCTTAAAAGCTTTTTTTTTTTTTAATTTCAGCATACTATGGGGGTACAGATGTCAAGGTCACGTATATTGCCCTTGTCCCCCCCTGCTCCCCTCGAGTCAGAGCCCCAAGCGTGCCCATCCCCAAGACGGTGCACGTCTCACTCGTCGTGTCTGTACACACCCGTCCCCTCCTCCCCTCCCACCTGCCCGACACCCGGTAAATGTTATTATTATTTTTAACATTTTGGGTAGATTTTATAACTTTGTCTTTCCCTAGCAAGGATAAGGTTTGTTTGCATGAGTGTATCTTCCCTCGTCCCAGTCATCATCTAGAATTAAACTGAAAGCCACTCCCTGAGATGAGGCATGTTGTCACCAAATTCACAGGGACTTGACTTCTTGCACGGATGGACACAGGCACCCTCACCCTTGAGTCTCTGACGTCTGGTACCTGTCAGACTCTTGTAGGCTTTTGAGTTTCTCACCTGTGGTTCAAACTCCCGTCTTAGATTCTAGAAGTCGCATTTGGCATTCGCCCAATCGTGATATCCTTTGCCCAACCGCTATGAGTGGGTTGAATTTTAGCCCTGGTCTCCCTCGGTTGTTCCATTCTACCATGGGCAACAAATTTGAACTGAGTCAAAAGTCTGAGATGATTGATGATGATGATGATGATGATAAAAATTAATTGAGCACTTACTATGCACAAGTCACCATGCTAAATAATTCATACATATTATTTAGCATTTGTGTTTATTGTTTATTATTATCGCATTTATCATATTGTGTTTATTATTTATTATTATTGTGTTTATTATATTGTTTTTATTATTTATTATTATTGTGTTTATTCTGTTGTGTTTATTTATTATTATTGTGTTTATTATATTGTTTTTATTATTTATTATTGTTTTTATTATTTATTATTGTGTTTATTATATTGTGTTTATTATTCATTATTTATTATTATTATTCTTTAGCATTGTTGTTTATTGTTGTATTTATTATTTAGCATTTGTGTTTTGTTTGATAAGTTCCTACCTCTCTGTGGGTCGTAACGATACTGCTTTGCTTTTGATTTTATACCTTTAACCTGCCCAGAATTATTAATAACATAGCGTGTGACAGTTAGGCAGCTGTCACCGGAGAGAGACATCCCTTTGGCACATGTAGTTCCATGCTTAGTCTGATTCGGAACTGAAGCTAACATTTTAAAGTTAAAGGTTTCATAGAGGCTCTTTCTATATCCTTACCTTTTGGCATGCTATTTTATTCTGCGTGGAGACGTTATTTTCTCATAAGTGAATCACGTATGTACGATTTCACTCACTCTTTGTAACCACCGTCTGGGTTAGGGATCTCTTTTGCATTTTTACCCCTGGGGCACCCGCATCCTAGAGGCATGCATTGGCTTCCTCAAAGTTGCACAGAGAAACACACACATGCTCAACCAGAGATCCAAGGCCAGACAGAGATCGGTTGCCACTATTTCTTTTTCTTTTCTTTTTCTCTTTTTTTTTTTGGTCAGTGCATTATTCTATTTAGGATTCTGTCATGCAAAGAGGTCAGTTTTGGTCTGGTTTCTGTCAGGTCGTATATTTCCTTTGCAGGCATGTGTCCCCCTCCACGAGACCTAATTTGGGATTGTTTTTGCAGGGCCTTGAGCAGGGCTTTGAGCACCCTGGCTGTCTCCAGGGTTAGGGCTGGGGTGTTTGGGACCGTCCCGTGCCCCACCCTGGCCACTTCCTCCGGGCACCAGGTTTGGCAGGGCCCAGCCCTTTGTACCCACCTTTGTACCCACCCAGCCAGCCTTTCATTTTCAGTCACCGAGAGTTAAGAATTATGGCGTCCCGCAGCTCTGTGTGCGGAAGAGCTCCGAACAGAGCCCAAAAGTGGCCTATAATTATGGCTTCAGCCTAAAACGTCTTTCGGGAAAAATGGTCCCCGGCTTGCTGAACCTCAGCTATGTCCCGGGACAGTTTTAGCATCTATCCACATCCTCCGAGCTGTGTGGTTCACATAATTTTCGTAATATCTACTTGGAATTCTGCAGATGAATTTAATTTTTTTTTTCCGAGACCTAACTCACGTTAGCTTCTCCTCACCCCCTGCAAAACAAACAAACAAACAAACAAACAAAAACCTAAATACTAAGAGCCATCTGTCGTGGAAAACTCGAAAATGGAAAAAGAGGTCCCCAAAAGCTGTCTGTCTACCGTCCATTAAACCCAAATGGACCAGGACGAACAGTTCCTACCAGATTCTTGCTGAGGTATCTGCCTGCATTATCCAACGATAGAATTTCTTTTAGACTCTGTTTGTAGCGTTGCTTTGGAAGGAAAAGTCGGAATTACAGAGGAGTCCTCTGGTAGCTTCTAGAATCATCCAGAATGTGCTTCCTTGAAGATTATGCATCTGGCTAAACCCTAAGTGGATAATTAGGGATCTGACATAACCTCTGGTTTATGGACAACGCCAGCTGCGGCTAAGGCAGGATGACTCTTTATATAAGAGTTTCTCCAGCTGTTTAAAAATTTCAGTAAAACCGACATGACAATAAAAGGTACCATTTTAACTATGTTAAGTGTGGAATTCGGTGGCGTTCAGTACATTGAATTTTCTGCGCAACTCTCCTGACTTTTTATTATAGGAACCTTTAGAGTTTGGGAAAAATTCAGAGCGGTGCAATGAAGACCGACATAGTCACACCGTAGACTAAACAGTTGCTAACGTTTGTCCAAGTTGACTTCACGTCTCAAGTATATTGGGGTGTGCGGGTGGTTTGTCTGGGGGGTTGTGTATTCCATTTGAAAGCAGCTTACGGATTTTTCCCCTCTAAATATTCCACCTTCATCTCCTAAGGATAAGCACATTCTCCTACGTATGACATCAGCATTACCCTGCATGAGAAAATGGATAATTATTTTCTACTATCATGTAACATCTAGCTCAGAATCAAGGTTTCTTAAATGTTCCCAAAGTGTGTTTTATAGCTAGTTTTAGATCTGATCACCTAACCGATGTACAATAATCGCATTGCTTGTGTCTCTTGGCTTCCTCCCCACACTTCCTCAATTTTTAAAAATTTTTTAAAATGTTTTTTTTTTGACCTTTTGAAGAGACAGAGCTGGTTGCCTTTTAGATGGGCTCTCATTCTGGACTTGTCCGGTTGTTTTCTTGTGGCATCGTTGGACTTGGTTCTCTTATATCTGTATTTTCTTTAAATTGGGAGATCATTCCAAGGGCTTGACTGTATTCAGTGTAAATATTTCTTTTCGACGAGGATTTCTCCACTGATGAGCAATTATATATCTCATCGTAACAGGAGGCACCTGGTGTCAAATTGTCCCATTTTCAGTGATGCTCAGTTTGACCCCTTAAAGAAGAATTGCTGGATCTTTCCTCTAAAAACTTATATTTTCCTTGTCTAAGCAAAAAAAAAATTTTTTATAAGTATCTAAACTAGTATAAACTAGCATTTGTGTGCCTTCACGTAAACCTATTTATTTATTTCTCCTTTAAAACTCTGCATTTTAGAAGTTAACCTTGCTATTCAGAGTTATTTTCATTTCGTGTCTTACATTACAAGAAAGGACGGTATTCTGTTATCACGGGACTTAAACGGAGTTAAAGTTATAGAGCAGAGATGGCATGGGTGCTAGACAACTTGCAGTGTGCAAATTACACTGTGCACAAGACTAAAAAACAAAATTGCCTTGGTTCACTGTCTGGAACTCATAATCACTTTACTGAGAGTAATCAGAGGTTTTCAGTTTCCCAGGTCTTCCCGCAAATTTCCAAGCCCATTATCTTCATGAAAGAAAGAAAAGAAAAAAAAAAGATAATTTTTTTTGTATGTGGTGAGAAGAAACTTGAGGGTGTTAAATAAACATCTCCACCTTCCTACCACTTCTCTGTCTGAGCTCTGGTGATGCCCGTCTCAGCTGGGCGAGTAAAGCAAGCAGGGACAAACCACGATCATCCCTCTTGAGATTCTGTGTCTGTGGCCGCCGTAGAATGAAAAAGCTAAGGCGGATTATGCTTCAGGGCACACAGGTGGGTCTGGGTAGCCGCTATCTGAGTTCCTATTCTTAGGAAGATGATGAATTACAGGAAGAATTTGCTCACACGTACAACGTTCATAACTTGGGGAACCGTACACATCCAGTGATAAGGAGTCTGAAAATCTGGAAATGCTTAAGTCCACAAACAAGGAGAGGATGGATTAGTTTGCTTAAGGACGAAAGGGTAGATACTTTATTTGTACGTGTGACTCGGCTCTCTTTATTTTGCTTTACCTCATTGTATTCTTAATACTAGTTTTAGTATGAAGTATTTAATACATACTTAGTATTTAATAAGTACTTAGTATTTATTTTAATGCTAAGTATTACTTAATACTAATAGCATTACTAATAGTAATAGTAATACTAATAGTATTAAGTAATACTACTAAAATAAATACTAAGTATGTATTAAGTTTATACTTAATACTAAAATTAGTATTAAGAATACAGTTACTAACACTAATACTATTAGTATTAGTACTTAGTAATACTAATAGTATTAAGTAATACTTAGTATTAAAATTAGAAGATACTTAGTATTAAATACTTAGTATTTAATATTTAGTATTTAGTAATTAATTTAGTATTTAATACTTAGTATTAAAATTAAAAGAATACAGTTGCACTAATACTATTAGTATTAGTACTTAGTAATACTAATAGTATTAAGTAATACTTAGTATTAAAATTAGTATTAATACTAACTAGTATTACTAAGACTAATATTACTTAGTATTACTAAGTACTAATACTTAGTATTAAGTAATACTTAATTCTCATAGTTTAGTATTAAGTATTTAGTATTAAGTATATAAGTTAGTATTCTTAATACTGACTCACTCCAGCACTAACTTAACCCAGGTGACGAACAAAAGTGATTTCAGTTTTTCTAATTAATGACTACAATTATGTATCATCCGTGATTTTTCTTCCCCCTTGACGATGGCTGAGTTGACGTGCAGAGAACACTGGAGAATAAAAGCACGTGGACCTAATCCGCGTCTACTGAGAACACTTCCCATTGGAATGTTCTGGGAAGTATTTTGGGATTGAACGCAACACAGACAGACGTCTTACTGCCCTCTTCTTCTCACCCTGATTTTTTACTGGCGCAAGAAATCCCGCTCTCCACGTTAGAGAAATCGTCTCAAACTTCAGGAGCCTAGGTTAGCTTTGGGTAAAATCGAATCCCATCGAACATCGAACGACGAATAATTTTCAAGATTCGAGACGATCAAAACCTTCCGGCATTCGATGAAAAGCTTCCGTTAGCTTTCCCGGTCTTATTCCACGTGTCTGCCTCCCTCTCCACGTGCCCTGTGCTTTAAATCGAGAAGGACTGCTCACGGTTTCTCATACCCATCGCGCTCTCTTAGGACCTTTTGCCAGAAGCACCTGTACCCCTGTTCCCTACCCGGCGAAGAACTCTTCTGCAAGAACGCGACTCACGTGTGGCTCCCTTTTTCCAAATGCTTCGGATCCCTGGACTGAGTTTAGCAATGCAACTCCGTCATCATTTCGGTCACATCTTTTCCTCCATATCATTTATGACGTGCTATTGTCATGTTTCTCTGGAACTCAACACAAGAACAAGCCATGGCGTTGGAGGTTTGTGTGTGGGGGGGTGGCAAACGCTCGCGTTTCCTCCGTTATTTCTTGGGGCTCTAACTGACAAAGAGCTAACACACGTAGTCCAGTGAGGATTCATTTAATAGGTGAATGCTTACTTACTGAACACCTTCAGTGTGCCAAGTTCTAGCCGCTGATGCTAGAACAGTTACCAAAATAAAGTCAGCCTTTTCTCATGGAGTTTTATATTCAAGCGACGGGAGGCAGAAAATAAAGAAACAATAGCAAAGATATCTGTATACATGTGTATGTGTGTATATTAATACAGGTATGTATTTGTGTATGTGTTTACTTATACCGTGTTTCTCCCAAAATAAGACAGGGTCTTCTATTTATTTTTCCTCCAGAAGACACCCTAGGGCTGATTTTCAGGGGATGTGTTATTTTTTTAAGTACGGTACAACCATCTACATTGATTCCAATAGAGTGAAGTCGTCTTCTTCTGGGACATCATCCTCACTCTCCAGACCCCGAATCCCATCCTGAATGTCTCGCGACTCTGTTTCCTTTAGAGCCACTGGCCCCGATCTCTCCTGTCGAGCACTAGAGCTCTCACGGGGCGGATGAGAAGGGCTGCTCGTGTTCTTTCCCGCTCCGCGACCACACGCATGGGTTGTGCAGATGCGCTGCGCAGCCACGCCCGTCACTAGGGCTGGTTTTCATAGCCACGCCCATCACCAGGGCTGATTTTCATAGCCACGCCCACCACTAGGGCTGATTTTCATAGCCACGCCCACCACTAGGGCTGGTTTTCATAGCCACGCCCATCACCAGGGCTGATTTTCATAGCCACGCCCATCACTAGGGCTGATTTTCATAACCACGCCCACCACTAGGGCTGATTTTCATAGCCACGCCCACCACTAGGGCTGCTTTTCGGGGTAGGGCTTCTATTGCGCAGGTGCTCAGACATCCTGCTGGGGCTTATTGTATGGGGAGGGCTTATTTTCAGGGAAACACAGTATTTAGTATTCAGCATCTACCCATTTATGTAAAATGCTAGAGAAAGACAAGTGCTACAGAGAGAAAGAAAGGAAGAAAGTGGGTGTATCTGGTTGTCACTGTAACTAAGATGACCATAGATAAGACATCATTATCCTGAGAAGCTGAGGTTAGATCGGAGACCAGGAGGAGGTGAGCCGGGCAGAGAGACCAGGCAGGAAGGCTGCGTGGGCCAGGGCCACAGCTGTCTGTTTAAGGGACTGTAAGGAGGCAGGTGGCCACCTCAGAGTGACCAAGACAAGTGACCAACACAGGCGGAGTAGTCAGGGAACGAACCCTTATTAAACATTCTGGGCCCTTCTGTGGGAGAAATGAGCAGCAGTCACTGTCTCTCATGTCATCCAAAGTAGCAAAATTCTTTTTTTTAGAAGCATGTCTGGCTCTTCACATTGTCACTTTTAAGATTCTTCACAACGCTTACGGACTGCCAAAGGTACCCTGTTTCCCTGGGAATAAGACCCACCCATGAAACAAGCCCCAGCAGGATGTCTAAGCGCGTGCGCAATAGAAGCCCTACCCCAAAAATCAGCCCTGGTGATGGGCATGGCCATGAAAATCAGCCCTGGTGGTGGGCGTGGCTGTGAAAATCAGCCCTGGTGGTGGGCGTGGCTATGGAAATCAGCCCTAGTGATGGGCGTGGCTATGAAAATCAGCCCTAGTGATGGGCGTGGCTATGGAAATAAGCCCTATTGGTGGGCGTGGCTATGAAAATCAGCCCTGGTGATGGGCGTGGCTATGAAAATCAGCCCTAGTGACGGGCGTGGCTGCGCAGCGCATCTGCACAACCCATGCGTGTGGTCGCGGAGCGGGAAAGAACACGAGCAGCCCTTCTCATCCGCCCCGTGAGAGCTCTAGTGCTGGACAGGAGAGATCGGGGCCAGTGGCTCTAAAGGAAACAGAGTTGCAAGACATTCAGGATGGGATTCGGGGTCTGGAGAGTGAGGATGATGTTCCAGAAGAAGACGACTTCACTCTATTTGAATCAATGAAGACGGTTGTACCACACTTAAAAAAAAATAACACATCCCCTGAATGTCAGCCCTGGGGTGTCTCTTGAGGAAAAATAAATATTAGACCCTGTCTTATTTTTGGGGAAACTCAGTATACAGGACAGCCTGTTTCATATGCTTGGAACTTTAAAACCAACCGAAATCGGGTCACCACCCTGCTTCGTCTTATTTCCTTGTCTAGAATAGCAGATTTCCAGACTACGTATTTAACAATTATTAATATGTTATCCTCTTGGCCCACTCACTGCCAATTGCCGGTCCAACTCTCTCATATTTTTCAGACGCGGATACCTAATTTAACCTGAAGATGGCCAGAAGGTTATTAAGCCCGAGATTTCCAAAGAGAACTCTAAATTAGATCTTTTAGAGTCTTAGAATAGTTTCCATTTTTCCTCCTTCGAGGGCTGCCAGTAGAATTCTTCCCAAGTCAGCCCAGTGACTCTTGGCTTAGCCTCGAGTTTGTTTTCCCTTCTCCTCGTGCTCTGATCTCCCCATTTCTAAAATTACACACTTCTTTTAGGCATGTGTGTGTATCTACGGCTTGGTGAAAAAACAGCTCAGTGTTGAAGACTGGCGCTTTTTTAAATGGTGAAAGCTGTGATATTTTCCAGTTGGGTCCGATGCCCCTCTCTGTTTCGTATTGAAAGAGGCTCGAAAGTGATATTTCTTACGCGAGAAGAGTTTGAACACTTTTCCTAAGGCAGGAGAAGTGGCAGACTATATAATCAAGAGACTTTTTTTCCTCAGGGCCTTGAACAGGAATTCAAATCCACCCTACATTTGTGGCAGAGAATGGCTCCTTTTTTTTTTAGTATCTTTTTTCTTTTTTTTTTAAAATCTGAGCTAGGGAGTCTTTTTTTTTTTTTTTTTTTTGAGACAGAGTCTCACTTTGTTGCCCAGGGTAGAGCGAGTGCCGTGGCATCAGCCTCGCTCACAGCAACCTCCAACTCCTGGGCTCAAGCAATCCTCCTGCCTCAGCCTCCAGAGTAGCTGGGACTACAGGCATGCACCACCACGCCCGGCTAATGTTTTTGTTTCATATTTTTTTTTTTTAGCTGACTGGCGAATTTTTTCTATTTTTAGTAGAGACAGGGGTCTGGCTCTTGCTCAGGCTGGTCTCGAACTCCTGACCTTGAGCGATCCTCCCACCTCGGCCTCCCAGAGTGCTAGGATGACAGGCGTGAGCCGCCTCTCCCAGCCTTGAGGGACTCTTTTAAAGCATGAAAGACACTTTGCAATATTCCTTAGTCTCCCTTCCCCAAAAAAGTAGGGGGGATTTCAACATCATCTCACCAAAAATTAAGGTTTACCCACTTTGTGTTTGCCAGTAAATTCATTCAAAAGGCTCGTTTTTAATTGAGGACTTCTAAGAATCTAGTAAATTATAATGACCTGGTTATGGTACAATGCTTTTATATGACTTTGCGTGTGTGTGTGTGTGTGTGTGTGATATCATGTATCTCATCATCAATCTTTGGTCAAGAATGGATGGTAGGTTTGCTGACTGCATAAGAAATTGCTTCAAGACAATATTTTTTTCACCCTACGTTTTTCAGCAAAAAAAAAAAAAAAAAGAAGGCCGAGTGTGGCGGCTCATGCCTATCATCCTAGCACTCTGGGAGGCTGAGGCCGGTGGATTGCTCGAGGTCAAGAGTTCGAAGTCAGCCTGAGCAAGAGCAAGACCCGTCTCTACTAAAAATAGAAAGAAATTAATTGACCAACCAAAAATATATATACAAAAAATTAGCCGGGCACGGTGGTGCATGTCTGTAGTCCCAGCTACTCGGGAGGAGGCTGAGGCAGGAGGATCGCTTGAGCTCAGGAGTTGGAGGTTGCTGTGAGCGAGGCTGACGCCACGGCACTCACTCTAGCCTGGACAACAAAGTGAGACTCTGTCTCGAAAGAAAGAAAGAAAGAGAGATTAAATATTAAAAAAATTTTAAAAAGACAACATCTTTTTTTTAATAAATGCAGACTTCTTGAGGCAAATTTTAAACAACTTGTTAAACATGCTGCTTATTAAATACTTTTGTACCGTGAGTAAAAAAAAAAAAAAGAAGTTGTTAGACTACTTTTTGCCGCAGTTTGATTTTATCATAACTCTTCTGATCAGAGAATCAATTATTTTTGCTGAGTGAATAAGATAGTAGATATAGGGCATTGTGTTAGTGTTTTATTGTTTTATACATACATACACACACACACTCACACACACACACACACACATACACAAATAATAATCCCATGCTAGTGCCTAACAGAGAGCTGCTTTCTTTTGCCTTCCACACGATTCACCATTGCAAGGACGTGGAAACAACCCAAGTTCCCGTCCATCCATGAGCGGATTATTAAAGTTTGGTATACGCTCCCAGTGCAATATGACTCAGTTTCTAAGAAACGACAGCGAGCTAGCACCGCTTACATTTTCCTGGATTGAGCTCGAGCCCGGTTATCCGAAGTGAGGCAACACAAGATCGGAAGAATGGGCTCCACGTGCGCTCGCCATCAAATTGGTACTGACCGATCAATACTACGGTGCTCACACGGCGGTAATATTCTCCAGGGATTCGGGGATGGGGGGGGGTGTAGACCCACATCTGAGGGACGTGGCAAGCATTGTGGAGGGGAAAGACATGCCTCTAACCCTCGCTTGGGTGAGGGAAAGACATAAAATGCAACCAAAATGTTTGTACTCTCATGATTTCCTGAAATTGGAAAAAAGAAAGAAAAGAAAGCTAGGTTGCAAGGGAAATTGCAAAAGAGACGAGGTTGCAAGGGAAATTGCAAAAGAGACGAGGTTGCAAGGGAAATTGCAAAAGAGACGAGGTTGCAAGGGAAATTGCAAAAGAGACGTCAGATCTGGTGCCTCTTCCGGATGTTAAACTGCCTCCACCAGCAGAACTAACCCCCAGGCTGCAGTCAGAGAATCCTTAGCCATCGAATCATCTCCGCAGGCCCCGCCTTCCACGCGTGGTGCCAAGAGGCAAGACGAGGGGTCGTGGGCAGAGCGAGCCCTAAGAGCAACGTCTGCCTGGAAGGAAGAAATTATTCGGAGGGAAAAGCAGCAGGGTGAGAAACGGCGAGGAGTGGAAAGGGAGAAGTCCCCCAGAGTGCTCCAAGTTTTCTGACCAGAGTTTGCACCAAAGCAATGGGCAAGAAAACAAACAAACAAAAACAAAAACTGCTTTAAAGGGGAGACGGGTACGTTTTAGACTTTTTGTTTCATGATCAAGGTGTCGTTTCCCAAATAAAGATGTCTCGAAGGCGATGAGAGATAGCATGCTATTTCACAGATCACAGATCTGGGCAAGGAACATAAATCTGGAAAGGAAAAAAAAAAAAAAGAAAAATAGATACTGACATGTATCTATTTTTCTTTATTTATCTAAAATAAATGTAGATGTATTATGTATCTATTATAGATATTATGTATCAATACTGTATCATAATGTAGTATCATCATAATACTATATCATAATGTATCTACTATATCATAATGTAGATATTATGTATCTATTTTTCTTTATTTTTCTTTTCTTTATTTATCTAAAAGAAGAAAAATAGATACTGACATGGTCAGTATGCATGAGTCCAGTTGTTTTTCAAATACATCACCTCGCAAAATTCTGCGCTCTGGCCTGTCTTACGTTGGTCAAAGGAAAACTAATAATATTTTCTCCATTTTAGGTTTTGGATGCCTTTTGGCTTCTGGATTTGAAAAGGAATTTAAAATATCGTAGTAATGCAGGGGAGGCTATTCTTCTGTGCAGTAACTTAGCGCAAGTACTGGAAGCCTCATGTCAGATGTTGTGTTTGAGGGAAGTCCAGCCTGTATTCTTTACCAGAGTCTTGGCTCACCTTCGCATAAACAAGGCTGCAAGTGGTTCCGTGGTTACCACCGGCAGTCGCCAGGTTAATAGCTTTCATTTCCTGTCGTGGCTCATTTCTTAAAAAAAAAAAAAAAAAAAAAATCTGAGCCTTTTGTGTATTCAGGAAATATTTTCATGCAGCAAAAACAGGCTCTCGAAACAGAACCGGTTCTTATTCTGCTCATTTTATGATAACAGACAACTGCCCGGGTACATGTCACCGTTGTCCGTTCTCTGCAATTTCCAAAGCATCCCATGCTGCTACTCTAAATGAATCGTTAGACAAAGGCGTGAATTATCATAACCCAGGGGATGTTAGAAATCACATACTTGTATATACTTTATTGGGTAGATGTAGAAATGTTTGGTGCATGAAATGATGGAACTACCTACCCAGATTAATGGCATAGTTAGAACTATGAGTACAATTAAATTTCCGGTTTGACTCAGTGCTACTTGCTATCTCATTAGCTCTGTGCTTTTGGAAACATTTTTTATAAATGCTCTTAAGATGGCAATCAAATACGACGATTTCTTTGATTTATTCACCTTAAATGTCAGTATCTTACGTCGTCCTAGTTTTCTTTTCTTTTCTTTTCTCTTTTCTTTTCTTTTTTTGTTGTTTTTTTTGTTTTGTTTTTTGAGACAGAGTGTTGCTCTGTCGCCCGGGCTAGAGTGAGTGCCGTG
>VSMD01041781.1:0-18981 GCA_008750895.1 Mirza zaza
CTGAGGCGGGCAGATCATTTGAGCTCAGGAGTTCGAGACCAGCCTGAGCAAGAGCGAGACCCCCATCTCTACCAAAAATAGAAAAAATTAGCTGGGTGTCATGGCACACGCCTGTAGTTCCAGCTACTTGGGAGGCTGAGGCAGAAGGATCGCTTGAGCCCTGGAGTTTGAGGTTGCTGTGAGCTAGGCTGACCCCAGGGCACAGCACTCTAGCCCAGGCAACAGAGTGAGACTCTGTCTCAAAAAATAAATAAATAGTGGAATTGGACAAAACATTAAATGATTTTCAAGTCCCCTTTCGTTTCTATGATTCTGAGTTTCTGTAAAATAGAAGGAAGGAGTACTACTAACAAAGATCATACAATTATTCAACCTGGTTTCTCTTAAATAAAATGTGTCCCAAGCAGCTAATAGGTGATCTTCTCTATCTGGTTTACTGCCTCTGGTATACTGCTCCACTTCTGCCAATCACAGGAAACTGTTAAAGAAATGGATGGGTTATTTTTCGTTTTTGATTTTTTTGAGGATTGTATTTTCTAATTACAAATTAGTACATGAATTAATCCAGAAAACTTGGAAAATAAAGTGTAAAGGCAAAACATACAACACACACACAAAATACTCATCAGCTCACCACTCAAAAAAAATCTCACCACTGTCCTATTACTATTACCAATGTGTGTGTGTGTATGTGTATAAATAATAGTATAACAGTCTGAAGTCTGCTTTTTTTCTCTTTATAGGTACTTGTACTTCCTTACAATCAATTGGATTACCCACAATGATGTGCCCACACCCCAATAAGCTATCAGAAGCTAAGCAAACATTGTTACATAGATTTTGGAACAACTGTAATTATATTATGCCCCAGTTTATTCTTATTCTTTTTTTCTTTATCTTCTCCAGAATGGATTGGTTTCACTGCAACCAGTGTTTCCGAAAAGATGGGGCCCATTTCTTTGTCACCAGCTGTGGGCATATTTTCTGTAAAAAGTGTGTGACTCTGGGTAAGTGACTTAACTGTTTTCAAATTCAGGCAAAAATGTTTCTACCTAGATATAATGATTAACCATTTCTCTGTGACTTAGGATAAAAATCACTTAGTAGGCCAATGGTGATGTGGAAACTGTTGATTTTGGAAATTGGAGGGATCCATTAATAAAGAATAGTGCAAGGCTGGGCGTGGTGGCTCACGCCTGTAATCCTAGCACTCTGGGAGGCCGAGGCGGGCGGATTGCTTGAGGTCAGGAGTTCGAAACCAGCCTGAGCAAAAGCGAAACCCTATCTCTACTATAAATAGAAAGAAATTAATTGGCCAACTAATATATATGGAAAAAATGAGCCGGGCATGGTGGTGCATGCCTGTAGTCCCAGCTACTCGGGAGGCTGAGGCAGAAGGATTGCTTGAGCCCAGGAGTTTGAGGTTGCTGTGAGCTAGGCTGACGCCAGGGCACTCACTCTAGCCTGGGCAACAAAGTGAAACTCTGTCTCAAAAAAATATATGTATAAAAAAAAGAATAGTGCAAAATGATTTAGCAAATCTATTACTTGAGCACCAAAAGGTACTTGTTAGTTTTTTGAAGTCTGTGGCAGGGAACGTTAACAAGGGATCAGACTAATCAGGGAAAAGTGATAGAATAAGAATAATGGATAGCAAAGTTGGCTGCTGTCAAGAGCTATTTCTAAAGGGAAGTGATCTAGCCTATGAAATCAGTTTGATTAGAAATGATGATGATGACACCTTTGCAGTTAAAAAAGCATTTTCAGGTGTACCAATTTTATGTAAGCCTCATCACAATCTCAGGTGGTAATTATTAGTAGAACCATTTTACAAATGGGGAAACTGGCTCAGAGAGGTTTAGTGATTTGACCAAGTTCTTACAGCTATTAAGTCTTAAAAGGAGACTTGAATTTAAGGGTATTTTTTAAAAGCTAAAATAAATACATGGTGTGCAAATGCCCAGAAGAGAGACTTAGGGTAGGGTGCTTTGATCAGGGAAGACTTCACAAAAGAGGTGCTGCTTTGGCCGGGTGAGGTGGCTCACACCTGTAATCCTAGCACTCTGGGAGGCTGAGGCGAGCGGATCGGATCGCTCAAAGTCAGGAGTTTGAAACCAGCCTAAGCAAGACCCTGTCTCTACTATAAATAGAAAGAAATTGGCTGGGGGCGAGGTGGCTTACACCTGTAATCCTAGCACTCTGGGAGGCCGAGGGGGGCGGATCACTTGAGGTCATGAGTTTGAAACCAGCCTGAGCAAGAGCGAGACCCTGTCTCTACTATAAATAGAAACAAATTAATTAGCCAGCTAAAAATATATAGAAAAAATTAGCCAGGCATGGTGGCACATGCCTGTAGTCCCAGCTACTCGGGAGTCTGAGGCAGGAGGATTTCTTGAGCCCAGGAGTTTGAGGTTGCCATGAGCTAGGCTGACACCATGGTACTCTCTAGCCTGGACAACAGAGTGAGACTCTGTCTCAAAAAAAAAAAAAAATTAAAACAAAAAAGAGATGCTGCTTCAATAGGGTTTCGAATAATAAACTGGAGTTTGCCAGGTGGATACGACAGGGAAGATCATTCTAGATTAAGAGAACAGCATGTCTAAAGACATATTACATCATAAAGCCATAGTGCAGGGGACTATACATAGTTGGGGTTGGTATAGTATAAAGAGCAAGGTAAGAAAATGGTGAGAGATAAGGATAGTGAAGTAGGCAGTGGCTAGATGATGGAAGGCTCTATATACCAGGCTAAAGAACTTTATCTTCAGGTGATGGAGAGCTGTGGAAGTTTGTTTTGTCTTTTTCTGAAACAGAAGAATGATTTATACTTGCTAGCTCACTCTGGCAACAGTATGGACCAAGAAAAACCTTTTCACTGGCCCCAAGAAAAGAACAGTCAGGTTAAGTAGCCTCTGGTGAAGCTTTTTTCTTTGTACACATCCATGACCCTTATAAATTATCTGCTAATGTAACAAACCTGTTTACTATATAGATAGTAATAGCAGCTCACTTTGGAGTGGTTTGTCTCTTGAAGCATATGCCATGTGATGTTTTCTCCTGACATGGCATTTTTCTTAATAATCAGCACCACTACTAAAATTTCACTATACAAAGAAAGATTAGGAATTTTAATTTTTGCTTCCTTCATATTGGCTTAATTGGAGAATAAGAGTAGGAGAGCTTCAAAGCAAGATCCAGAAATATTGGCAAAGTGACAATAGGGCAGGAATAACTAGAGATTTTCTTAGAGTACCCAATGTGTGTCTGCTGTCAGGTAGGTAGAATAAAAGAGAATAACTTAAAGTTAAAATCATTGATACTCTTATTCTTTTCCCAATACTTTTATAAATGTACTCCAGTACTCTTACTGGGAGTTTAGAATTGTTCCTTCTGACCCACAGAAGAAAACTGGGAATTTTAAAAAAATGTACTTCAACATACTAGTTTGGAAATACTGGTTTAGAGAAGAAAGCTTAAATTGTCCTTTTACAGCACAATTATAGTCTAAATTCAGGAAGAACCCTTTTCTTCTTCTTTTGACTATTACCATATACTTTAAGGAAAATCTTACCTCATGCCCTTTAGAACCAAACATTTTTTCCCCTTTACTTCCCAGAAAAATGTACTGTTTGTGGAACTTCCTGCAAGCATCTGGCTCTTTCTGATAATGTAAGTTTTTCTCCTCCTGCCACAAACCGTCTCATCCCATTCCTGGACTTTAGGAAGTCTATAAAAAGTAGAGATGATGAATTTTTTTAAAAGAAAGAAAGAAAAGAAAAGAAACAAATTTACAGATAGCAGTTGTAAAAAAAAGGATAAACGACAGATGAATTATTTGTGACCACTGTTATAGAAACATGATATAAGGAGAATTTGGACATATAATCTTCATCTCCTAGAGGAGTGGGGTGATCTCCCTCTTATGCACAGTGTAAATAATACTATGTGCATTAGAAAGGGTGTCATATTTGTCAGTATTCTATTTCATTCCATTGTGGATATTCTCACTGCATGTCTTACTCTCTTCATAGCTAAAACCTCAGGAGAAGATGTTCTTCAAAAGCCCTGTGGAGACAGCTTTGCAGTATTTTAGTCATATCTCTCAGGTATGAGAAATAATAGTGAAGAAAATCTGATTCTCTGGACAAATTCTAATTGCATGTAATTCCTTTATCAAAGATTCTCTTAGACTGCATTTGTATACAATAGAAACTGACTGCTCTTTGCTTTCTTCCTTGATGATACAAATCTCAACCAGTTAACTTTTTACTGATCCTGAATCTGTGATAGGCTGTAAAAATCACCATGTAGTCAACATCATGCCTTATACTTCCTAATTCTACTAAGTAATTTCTAAGACCAACTGATATTCTAGGGAGCCTTATCATCTTTTTCTGCAGATTGATGCATCTTCTAAAAATTGCTTTGAATATATGAGCTTAACTCTGCAAATAATAGATTTGGTGGTTTAACTCTCAACCATTGTTTATAGACCTAAGTTCATGAAGGTATTTCTTATTTCCCAGTCTCATTTTTCAATAACCTTTCTAGTAATACTTAATTCTTCATTTAGAGCCCACAACTGGTTGCCTAAATTTTAGAAAGTATTTATCTTTTCATGATGCATTAGATGTTGGAATACTACTGACTTGGTCAGGAGCAATAGGAATGTAGAAGAAGGTAGAGATAAGACAGGAGAACCATTTGAGAGAGTTCCCAAGTTGTAAAAACTGGTTTTTTCTTTGCACTCTCCAGTTCTTCACTGAGATTATTTTATAGCCTCCTGGGGTTCTTGTCTTGGCATTTCGTGAGATTTTATCACTGTTCCCTTTCTGTACTCATACTTATTTTTCTGAGAGTACTCCTTTTGTAAACAAGAATATGATCCTGGTCAGGCACGGTGGCTCATGCCTATAATCCTAGCACTCTGGGAGGCCGAGGTGGGCGGATTGCTCGACGTCAGGAGTTTGAAACCAGGCTGAGCAAGAGCGAGACCCCCATCTCTACTACAATAGAAAGAAATTAATTGGCCAACTAATATATATAGAAAAAATTAGCCGGGCATGGTGGTGCATGCCTGTAGTCCCAGCTACTTGGGAGGCTGAGGCAGCAGGATTGCTTGAGCCCAGGAGTTTGAGGTTGCAGTGAGCTAGGCTGATGCCACAGCACTTACTCTAGCCTGGGCAACAAAGCGAGACTCTGTCTCAAAAAAAAAAAAAAAAATGATCCTTAATAATTTTCTGTTTGAAGTTAATATATTTAATTTTTCTTTGGTGTCTTACCCTTCAATCCTAACTCTAGAGATAGAGTAAGGGAAATTAAGGCTTTGGCTTTATCCTGTCTTTAGCTGCTTCAGTGAGCCATCACATTTGCGATGTTATGTTTAACATTATAAGGAGATAAAATCTAACTGAGACTCAAGGAGAAATGTAAACAAGGTCACATGAGCAATAGAACAAGCAGAACTTTGGTTAATAAATAAACCCAGGGTTAGTTAATAATCAGTAGAGAAATCATGTAATCTGAATCCTAACCTGCTTAATCATGGGACCAATTACACATGGTCAAATAACCAAGATAAATAGAAAGGGTCAGTTAATCATCACTTGAGTGAAGGGCCAGTTTGATGAAGTCAGCAAAGTTTGAAAATGTATTTTCCTAATCTGTGAAGCTGATCCAAGTAATACCTAGATTGTTTCATTCAGGCTTCTGCTCAAAACTTCCTTCCTCAGTCAGGCCTTTACTGACTCTTATATCTCAAATGGTAGCCCTAACATTCTCTACTCATTACTTTGCTTTATTTTTTGTCATAGCTCTTACCTCTAACATCATATTATATATTTGTTTATTGTCTGAATCCGACACTGGAACATAAGCTCCATGAAGACAGAGATTTGGTCAGTTTTGTTTATTGTTCTCTTTGAGTCATTCTTAATAAGTAGCGGGCACTCAAAACATTGTTGAATGAATGAATGGAATGTTGCTCTGAATATTCATTTGTACTTTAACCATTCCTAATCTTTGTAATAACGTGACAAGGGAATTTTTCTGCTGCACTCTATGCCAATAGTTGATCAAACTGCCTGTTTTGAACTTTTTACTCACCTCTAGATAATTTTTCTGAGAGATTGGAAAGCCCTATATAGACCTGTTAACTTTCTTCTATTCCTAGGTCATAGACTGCACCCTTACCCACAACTAGCCATCTTTCAATTGTATGCCAATAATTGTTCCTTCTTTGATAAAAGCCTTCCATGAGTCCTATAGGCAGAGTCTTGCTCTGTCTTTTGTACTCCTGTCTCACATATTCTCTTTTTTTTTTTTTTTGAGACAGAATTTAGCTCTGTTGTTCCAGCTACAGTGCAGTGGTTTCATCATAGCTTACTGAAACCTCAAACTCCTGGGCTCAAGTGAGCCTCCTGCCTCAGCCTCTCAAGCAGCTGGGATTATAGACATATGCCACTAATTTTTCTATTTTTTTGTAGAGTTGGGTCTCACTCTTGCTTAATTAGGCTGGTCTCGAATTCCTGATCTCAAGCAATCCTCCTGCCTTATCCTCTCAGAATGCTAGGATTACAGGGATGAGCCACCGTGCCCTGCATCACATTATTCTTAATTCTGCAAAATATTTTACTCTTAAAAAGTGTTTTATTGGCCAGGCGTGGTGG
Organism: Mirza zaza; assembly: GCA_008750895.1. Classification (NCBI taxonomy): domain Eukaryota; kingdom Metazoa; phylum Chordata; class Mammalia; order Primates; family Cheirogaleidae; genus Mirza; species Mirza zaza. The sequence continues at coordinate 6,669 of VSMD01041781.1, forward strand.
CTCACGCCTGTAATCCTAGCACTCTGGGAGGCCGATGCGGTCAGGAGTTCGAAACCAGCCTGAGCAAGAGCGAGACCCCCGTCTCTACTATCAATAGAAAGAGATTAATTGGCCAACTAATACATATAGAAAAAATTAGCCGGGCATGGTGGCACATGCCTGTAGTCCCAGCTACTCAGGAGGCTGAGGCAGTAGGATCGCTTGAGCCCAGGAGTTTGAGGTTGCTGTGAGCTAGGCTGACACCACGGCATTCACTCTAGCCTGGGCTACAGAGTGAGAGTCTGTCTCAAAAAAAAAAAAGTGTTTTATTTATTCATATGTTTGTATCTCTCACTAAACTGTGAGCTTTTCAAAGACAGATATCATATTTGTATCACCCAGTGTCTAACCAGGTATCTGGCACAAATTAGGTTATAAGACGTGTTTGCTAAATGAATGAATGTATGTTAAGCCTGGTTAAGAGAGAGGGTATTCAAAGTAAGATCAGAAATAAGCCATGGTAAGATTTTCTTCTAAGTACTGTGGGATACCGTTGAAGGGTTTTACACAAAGAAATGGCATTATCTGATATATAATTTTAAAAGAGAATCTGGCTGCTGAGTGGAGAATGGTAAAGTGGTAATATAGGGAAAACTATTGGTATAGAAATCTAAAGAAGAAATGCCTGCTAGCTTGTAACTTCATTTCTTTGAACCAGTCATACTCCCTCACATGTAATGTGAAATAATAATACACATCCTGCTTCCTGTAAAGATCTAATGAGATAGTGTATATGAAAGCTGTAAAGTACTTAAAGAATAATGCAGAAAACTCATAAAAGGTTATGAATGATTACAAACCCACAGGAAAATAAATAAAGATCATAAAAGTAAAAAGAAGTTTATATTTTTATATTGTTTTCAAAGAAAATAATAAAAATACCCACCTACTTTCTAAAAACAGCTTTATTGAGATATACTTTAGATACCATAAATCCACCAGTTTAAAGTGTGCAATTCAGTGGTTTTTAATATATTCACAGAATTGTGGAATTGCTACTCCCTAATTTTAGAGCATTTTCATCACCCCCAAAAAGAAGCCCTGTACTTATACTTATTAGCAGGTACTTCCCAAATCCTCCTCACTCTCCCCATTCCCAGGCAATTACTAATTTATTTCTATGGCTTTGCTTATTCAGGACATTTCATAAATATGGAATCATACAATGTGTGGTCTTTTTGTGACTGGCTTCTTTTTTTTTTTTTTTTTTTTTTTTGAGACAGAGTCTCACTTTGTTGCCCAGGCTAGAGTGAGTGTTGTGGGGTCAGCCTAGCTCACAGTAACCTCAAACTCCTGGGCTCAAGCGATCCTCCTGCCTCAGCCTCCCAAGTAGCTGGGACTACAGGCATGCGCCACCATGCCCGGCTAATTTTTTCTATATATATTAGTTGGCCAATTAATCTCTTTCTATTTATAGTAGAGACAGGGTCTCTTGCTCTTGCTTAGGCTGGTTTCAAACTCCTGACCTCGAGCAATCCGCCCGCCTCGGCCTCCCAGAGTGCTAGGATTACAGGCGTGAACCACCGAGCCCGGCCTGTGACTGGCTTCTTTCACTAAGTATAATGTTTTCAGGTTTCATCCATGTCGTAGCATACATTAGGACTTCATTCCATCTTATGACCAAATATTATTCCATTATATAAATGAATATACATTTTATGTATCCATTCATCAGTTGATAGACATTTGGGTTGTTTCTACTTTTTGACTATTATGAATAGGGCTGCTATGGAACATTCATATACAAGTTTTTGTATGGACAAATATTTTCATTTCTCTTGGGTATATACCTAGGAGCAGAATTGCTGGGTCAAACTTGTTTAACTTTTTGAGGACCTGCCAGATTGTTCTCCCAAGTGGCTGTACCACTTTACATTCTTAACAACTGTATTAGTCCATTCAGGCTGCTATAACAAAATACCTTAGACTGGGTAATTTGTAAATAACAGAAATTTATTTCGCACAGTTCTGGAGATGGAAAGTCCAAGATCAAGGCACCAGCAGATTTAGTATTTGGTGAGGGCTACATTCTCACATGGAAGAAGGGACATCAGGCTCCCTCATGCTGCTTTTTTTTTTTTTTTTTAAAGCCAGTCAAATTTAGCAGTGGGGGGGGGTTGAATACTCAGGCTGCTTTTATAATGGTACTAATTCCATTCACAAGAGCAGAGCCCTTATGACGTAATCACCTCCTAAATACTACTGCATTGGGGGTTGGGTTTCAACCTATGAATTTTTCAGGGACAGAAGCATTCAGACCATATCAGGCCAGTAAATATTTTAGGCTTTGCAGGCCATATAATCTCTGTTGCAGCTGCTCAACTCTGCTATTGTAGCATGGAAACAGCTATAGATAGTGTATAAACAAATGGGTATAGTTATGTTCCAATAAAACTTTATTTACAAAAACAGACAGATGGTCATGGTAAGTAATTTGCTACCCCTGGTCTACTTTATGGATTCAAGAAAACCTTTGAAATCATATGCTTTTGCTAACATATGCATAAATAATTACTATATATACTGTTAGATAAAATCAGGTCAAGACCTGATCTCATCAGTAGACCAGAGCTTTTCCAGTCCTCATTTGAATTAAAAATTTAAACAACTGAGATAGTTGATGGTGCTTTTTTTTTTTTGAGAAAGAGTCTTGCTTTGTTGCCCAGGCTAGAGCGAGTGCCGTGGCATCAGCCTAGTTCACAGCAACCTCAAACTCCTGGTCTCAAGCAATCCTCCTGCCTCAGCCTCCTGAGTAGCTGGGACTACAGGCATGTGCCACTATGCCCGGCTAATTTTTTCTATATATATTAGTTGACCAATTAATTTCTTTCTATTTTTAGTGGAGACGGGGTCTCACTCTTGCTCAGGCTGGTTTTGAACTCCTGACCTTAAGCAATCCGCCCGCCTCGGCCTCCTAGAGTGCTAGGGTTACAGGCGTGAGCCACCAAGCCCGGCCTGATGGTGCTTATTTTTTATTTCGAAATTACTCATCTAAAAAATCAATGGTGCTTTTAAAGAAAAGTTTTAGTTAGTTTGAGAGTATTTTACCTGAAACCTAATCTATCAGTATTTAGGACTTCTGAAACAGTACAGTTGAGCTCTTCATCACTATTGAGCAGGGGATTGAGGAACCTTAGGCCAGTGTGAGAGGTAATTGCTTTGATCTCACAAACTGTGCAACATAAACCGTAACTCCCTACCTGGTGAGTTCCTGTGCCTCTCATTCAGAGTAAGTACTTCTGACATCTTCTTAACAGTCTTCCAATTGTTTTTGATAAGAAAACATTTTCATTTTTCTTTTTTTGAGACAGAGTCTCACTCTTGTTGCCCTTGCTAGAGTGCTGTGGCATTAGCCTGGCTCACAGCAACCTCGACCTCCTGGGCTCAAGCGATCCTTCTGCCTCAGCCTCCCGAGTAGCTGGGACTGTAGGCATGTGCCACCATGCTCAGCTAATTTTTTCTATATATTTTTAGTTGGCCAATTAATTGCTTTCATTTTTAGTAGAGACGGGGTCTCACTCTTGCTCAGGCTGGTCTTGAACTCCTGAGCTCAAATGATCCGCCCGCCTCGGCCTCCCAGAGTGCTAGGATTATAGGTGTGAGCCACTGCACCCAGCCTGCCATGATAATCTATTTAAATTACAAATATGAACATATAACTCTTTTGAAAACCCTTTGGTGGCTTCCTATCACCTAAGTTTCAGACTTCTTAGAGTGACACAGTTCCTTAATGCTCTGGTTCCTCATAACTTCTTCAGTCTCAGCCACAACTACCTCACATATCATGTACCAATACAAGTTATTGTGTAGATTATATATTACCTAATCTGTTTGGCAGATTTAGTTCTTCCTCGTTTTTTTTTTTTTTTTTTTTTTGAGACAGAGTCTCACTTTGTTGCCCAGGCTAGAGTGAGTGCCGTGGCATCAGCCTAGCTCACAGCAACCTCAATCTCCTGGGCTCAAGCGATCCTACTGCCTCAGCCTCCCAAGTAGCTGGGCCTACAGGCATGCATCACCATGCCCGGCTAATTTTTTCTCTATATATTTTTAGTTGATCAATTAATTTCTTTCCATTTTTAGTAGAGACGGGGTCTCGCTCAGGCTGGTTTCGAACTCCTGATGTCAAGCAATCCGCCCGCCTCGGCCTCCCAGAGTGCTAGGATTACAGGCATGAGCCACCACCCCCGGCCTCTTCCCAGTTCTTTTACAGACCATATAGTTTTGTACCTCTCTGCCTAAAATACTCGACGTCTGTACTAGTTCTGTAATAGTTAGCTCTTGATCATTCTTTCTTTCTTTTTCTCTTTTTTTTAAAAATAGAGACGGGGTCTCGCTCTTGATCAGGGTGGTTTCGAACTCCTGAACTCGAGCAATCCGCCCGCCTTGGCCTCCCAGAGTGCTAGGATTACAGGCATGAGCCACCGTGCCTGGCCTTGCTGGTGGTTGTTTTCTAGATTGGTCTTTCTTCTTGGAATTGTTAGATCTGCTAGTTGGGTTTCAGTTTTGGGGGATAAGTAGACAAACTAGGCCTACTTAGGCCTAGACAAAAGGCCCTCTAGTCTGGCTCCCTGGTGTTCCACAGTGGGGTCCATTCTCTGTGCACATATGACCCTTGGTGATATCAAAGGGAGGAGTAACTGGTCTAGGGTAGAATTCCTGTTTTCTTTTTTTTTTTTAAGACAGAGTCATACTCTGTTGCCCGGGCTAGAGTGCTGTGGCGTCAGCCTAGTTCACAGCAACCTCAAACTCCTGGGCTCAAGCCATCCTCCTTCCTCAGCCTCCTGAGTAGCTGGGACTACAAGCATGCGCCACTATGCCCGGCTAATTTTTTCTATATATTTTTAGCTGGCCAATTAATTTGTTTCTATTTTTATAGAGACGGGGTCTCGCTCTTGCTCAGGGTGGTTTTGAACTCCTGACCTTGAGTGATCCTCCCGCCTTGGCCTCCCAGAGTGCTAGGATTACAGGCATGAGCCACCTCGCCTGGCCTGGAATTCGTGTTTTCTTGATGTTAGTCTGTTAATAATTTAATTTCACTGCAGACTAATTCCAAGGGTAGGATTAGGATGTTTGGGATACTGTCTTTTGGCTATCTATTATATCTACTTATAATATCTACTTCTTTTCACTCTCAGCCCCGTCATTTTAGGTAACTTCCAGAATTCTGAGTCAATTTTTTTCTACTTCAGTACTATTCAAATTTTCAAAAATAGACATGTTTTACTTTTATTAAAAACAATAGGCCGGGCGCGGTGGCTCAAGCTTGTAATCCTAGCTCTCTGGGAGGCCGAGGTGGGCGGATCGTTTAGAGCTCAGGAGTTCGAGACCGGCCTGAGCAAGAGCGAGACCCCATCTCTACTATAAATAGAAAGAAATTAATTGGCCAACTAATATATATATAGAAAAAATTAGCCGGGCATGGTGGCACATGCCTGTAGTCCCAGCTACTTGGGAGGCTGAGGCAGCAGGATTGCTTGAGCCCAGGAGTTTGAGGTTGCTGTGAGCTAGGCTGACGCCACGGCACTCACTCTAGCCTGGGCAATAAAGTAAGACTCTGTCTCAAAAAAAAAAAAAACAACAGCTGCCAGGTGCAGTGGCTCATACCTGTAGTCCCAGCTACTTGGAAGGCTGAGGCAGGAAGATCACTTGAGGCCAGCAGTTTGAGATCAGCCTGGCAATATAGGGAGACTTTGTCTTTTAAAAAAAAAAAGCAAAACAAAAAATCAGCTTTTTTTGAAAAATAAGATAGACTACAATAAATTCATATCTAGAACTAGTTTAGTTTGCCTTCGAGTAGAAAGGAAAGAGACTAGAGAATATATGAACTCTTAAGTATAATACTGTAGTAAAGTGACAAAGGCAATTTGCAAATTAACTGAGAACAAAATGTTTATGAGAAGAGTACCAAGATCAAGGGAAGGACCCTAGACAAAAGGTTTATAGTCTGAACAGGGAGGAAGCAGATGAGACATAAATACTGCTGTGTACTCAAAAGTAGAGCCTGACAAAGCTAAAATCCTTTCTAAATATTAACTTTTGATCTGATTCAGCAATCCCATGATGGGCACATTAGCATAGCAAATGATAAAGTAAGGCAAAATATAAAATTATTGTCCATGTACAGAAATAAAATTCAGGACTAGATAATCTCTTTCTGTGCCTCTTTGCCCTTTAATGTAGCAGCAGAAGCAGCCTGCAAGTTACTCTGTGTGTGTTTTTAGGGAAGGTAAATTGGTCACCAGTGCTCTGTAATAGCTAGGAATGGGTAAGCAGGGTCCAAACTAATAGTAGACAAGTTAGAACCAATTCTAAGCCTGAAGAACAGTTTCTTTAGGTATCAGTCTTTTTGCTCAGGATGAAAGATAATATTTTTAAAGGGCCATTCTTCTATGGTCCTCATCTATGAATATTCTCATTAAGATATTAGGAAGCCAGTATCCTAGAAATGAAAAGCTTCAGCTTTCCCTAGTGTTGAGCTCTTTAGTTTTGGGGAGTTATTAATTAGGCCAGATGTTACAGAAGAAAATGAGTAGTAATAAAGTATGAGTTGATGGGTTTCCTTTTGTTGCCAGAAGTGAGGGGACAGGAGTTATGAGAGTATATATCAAAAACCTGTTTTTCCCTAGTAGGTGTGGAGTTTTCAGAAGAAACAAACAAATCTCCTCATCGCCTTTTATAAACATAGAATTACAAAGTTAGAAGCAGCCATGCAGGAGGCACAGCAAACACTGGTCAGCCAGGACAAGTAAGTGACAAATCAAATCCCCAGATAGCTTTTCTTTTTCTTTCAGAGCAGCTGTGCTTCTTATTTCCTTGTGGTTGCAAAGTCTGAAAATTGTTCCATATGTATTTGTTTGTCTTGGGAAAATCAGGTCCCCAATTTTTGAATTTTTAGTCCCCTCAATCTCCATTTTATTTTTCTCTTTCTTCCCACTAGGGGCCCTCCTCACTGTATAGCTTTCCTCTTCTACTTCCCTGTATGAAAAACTACTTCTCAGAAATCAGATACAGCTGATTTACACTGATAACAATGAATGTTATCTCTGGGAGGGTATATTTTGGAAATCTTAAGCTAAAAGATAGAATCCTTGATGAAAAATTTTAGACATTAGCAGAGCAATGGTGTGTATGGTGGTGGTGGTGGGGAATGGAATTGTTTGCAAACTCCCCTGATATCATACCAAGTAACTGCTTATTTTGTCCACCTGATTTTTCTCACCATCAAAACCCTTCCATTATCTTCTTAAATCATTAGATCCCTGATAGAAATACCTCATATAGCTGCAAGCATCTCTGAGTATGCATTAACTAGATGTTGATGATAATAATAATAACAAAAATCAGGGGTTTTTTTATCCCACTGACCTGCTGGAGCTGATTGTTCCATCTTTTGCCTAGAGAATTGTCAGTCTTAAGGAAGGAGAATGGAGAACTGAAGAAATTTCTTGCCATCCTAAAGGTGAATGAAATATATTTTTCTTACTGTTATTTTCTCTCCTACTTTTCCCATCTATCTAACTGACTATATAGAATAGTGTTTCCTAACCTTTTCCACATCATAACATATATAGAAAGTGAAAATATTGGTGCAATAAGCACACTATAGTAAATGAATGAGGCCACCGAAGACCTTGGAGGCCTGAAGGATTAATATTTAGCACATTTGTAACCCATTCTCAAACATCAGTGAGTCATGACATACCAGTTGGGAAGCTCTCTTACAGAAGAGACATCTGTTATTACTTAAAATTTCTCCTCAAAAAACCCAAGACATCTCAGGACCCTTCCTCTCCCTCACATTCCATTTCCTAAACATTATTTTTCTTCCTAAGAATGGTGTATATATTTATATAATTTTCTTATTGATCCCACTCCTGTAACTATTCTAGCACATTATAATCATGTTGTTTTCCTTTTTCTCTCTATATTTCCTCACATATATTAGTCTACAGGGTTCCTACTTATGCTCTCATGAAGAGGAACTGAAATTTTATTTCCTCGAAGCTAATAATTTCCTAAGGAAACACTGCTGGTGTTTTTTCTCCTACTGAGAATCTTAACAACCATAACTAGGGGGCATTGCAGTGCAGTTATCTAACAAGACTGAGATCCATTGATTAGGACCCTTGATTTGCAATTTCCTTCACTCCGCCCCTCCCCCCTTTTTTTTCACCTACAGGAATCTCCAAGTCGGTACCAAGGAAGCAGGTCAGTATTACTAGCTTCCATACTAGTCTCACCTGGAGAAAATTTCTGTTCTTTCTTAACTTCTGGCTATATGGGCTCTGAGATGGATAAAATGGTTGATGAATTTATCTTTCACTTCTCTGAGAACGTGTTACTCACTGAAAAGTGCTGAAGTAAAATCTTGATTGTAATGCTTACCCTGGACTATCGTCTTATGAAAGCCTACTCATCCTTCAAATTTCAACTCCCGTGATTTGCATTAGGCAGAGTTAGATCTTCTATTCATTCTTTCAATAAATATTAAGCACCTACTGCTTATCAGGTACTATGTTAGGTGCTGGATGTACAGCCCTAGTCCTTTCTGATTACTTTTTTTTTTTTTTTTGAGACAGAGTCTCGCTTTGTTGTCCAGGCTACAGTGAGTGCCGTGGTGTCAGCCTAGCTCACAGCAACCTCAAACTCCTGGGCTCAAGCAATCCTGCTGCCTCAGCCTCCCAAGTAGCTGGGACTACAGGCATGCGCCACCATGCCCAGCTAATTTTTTCTATATATATTAGTTGGCCAATTAATGTCTTTCTATTGATAGTAGAGACGGGGGTCTCGCTCTTGCTCAGGCTGGTTTCGAACTCCTGACCTTGAGCAATCCTCACGCCTTGGCCTCCCAGAGTGTTAGGATTACAGGCATGAGCCACCGTGCCCGGCTGCTTTCTGATTACTGATGGCTGTGCTCTACCAACTGTTGAATATTCTTTATACCAGCCCTGTATTGGTGGATTAAAAGGACATGACTCCTGCACTCAAAAAGGTTATAGTCTAGTGTTCTTTAGTACTTCTGTACTTCTGATACACCCATTATAACATACTTAACCATTGCTCTGATTTTTTTTTGTCTCTCCCAGCAGTCTATGAGCTTCTCAGTTATTCCAGTTATCTTTGTAATCTCAGATTCTAGGACATGTGGACACTAAATAAATGTATGTTGGATGGGTAGATGAGAGGGTAAAGGAATGTATGAATAGATGGCCAGATGTAAGGTTGAAAGTACTTGGTAAGACACCAAAGGAAAGAGGAAAAGAGTGTTTCAAAACTAATATTATGGACAATAGAGAAATGGAGGTTTCACTTAGGGAGTTGGAGAGCAACGTCTCATATGCAAAACATGCTTCCATATTTTGGGGTGATACCTATAGTACATGAGAGTAAGCAATTTGTGCTCATAGAGGAAGCTGTTATTTCCATAAACAATAATCTGACTGATCCTTTAAAATGGCACTTCTGGCCAGGTGTGGTGGTTCATGCCTGTAATCCTAGCACTCTGGGAGGCCAAGGCGGGCAGATTGCTCGAGGTCAGGAGTTCGAAACCAGCCTGAGCAAGAGCGATACCCTGTCTCTACTATAAATAGAAAGAAATTAATTGGCCAACTAATATATATAGAAAAAATTAGCCGGGCATGGTGGCACATGCCTATAGTCCCAGCTACTCGGGAAGCTGAGGTAGGAGGATTGCTTGAGCCCAGGAGTTTGGGGTTGCTGTGAGCTAGGTTGACGCCAGGGCACTCACTGTAGCCTGGGCAACAAAGCGAGACTCCGTCTCAAAATAAAATAAAATAAAATAAAATAAAATAAAATGGCACTTCTGCTTAGCAAGATTAGAGCTGCCTCTTTTTCTTTTCTTGCAGATCGACCACACCTCGACCAGTGGGCATTACTTCCCCATCACAGTCAGGTAAAGAGCATTTTTTTTCCCCAAATATCTGTGTGAAATGAATAACTATCCCTTCCCCATATGGAAGATGGTTTCCTCTTAGAAACCATAATGTGATTTTCCTAATTTTATGTATGATATGAAAACATCAGATAACCACTTGCAACAGATTGGCTGGGCAAGGCAGGGGTGCACCATTGATGGCAACTTTTTCTTGGGCACTTTATTCTCTTTCAGTTACCCCACGACCCAGTTCCCAGCATAGCAGCCAAGTGGTCAGGTGAGTAAAAGCCTACGCAGCAACATTAAAGCCGTTGGTAAAAGTTGGAAGATGAAAGAAATGTCTAGATGTGGCTCAGATTGGAACTAAAGAGACTTTAAGTCTATGTAAAAGTTTAACACCAGGTTTTTTGCCTTTTTGTTTCTTTGTCTCACCTTATATAGTCGATCCTCCTCAGTGGAGTCTATGCCTTATAGAATGACTGGCTTTGGTAGCTTGGGACAAGTAAGTAGTATTCTTCTCTTTCCAGATTGAGGTTTCTACTGTTAAATGAAAACAAAGACTTAAGTCAAGAATTTTAAATTTATATTGGTTTTGGCATAAATTATCTGATGCTATGCTGGAACCTATTTTCTTTTGGCAATGGAAACTTGATGTTAGAAGCTGACACAGGGAATAAATACGAGTGGAAATAGTGTAAGTGTTCAAGGATTGAATTGACAGTGTCCATTGTGTTCATTTTGAAAGTCATTAAGTATGCATCCTTCTTAGACCAGTATGTCCACCATGGGAGAACAATATATGCTTGATTATGTAGAACGGAGAAATAGGAAATAGGGAAGCCAGAAAAAAAAGGATATACTTATTAATTGATGTTTATTATTTGTCCATCAGGGAGGCAGAGGCCTGCAGGGAAGGAACACTCCCAGAAACTCTTACACTGGTGAGAGGGGGGAAAACAGTGTCAGAAGTAAACAAATTCTGTGCAGAGACCAGCAGAGTTCTGGCTTTCTATGCATTGAAAATCTCTGGTCAGAAGATGGAGGGTAACTCTTGAGTACGATAATTGACTTGGATTTTTAAATGGCCACAAGATGGCAGTAGAAGTTAGGTGTAAAAGGAAGGTCAGGAGGATGCCAGTTGTTAGTCTGAAGGGTATCTGACTTCTTCACTGTGTATTAAACATAAAAATATTCCAGTGCAGAAATATTTGGGGGCCGGGCATGGTGGCGCACGCCTGTAATCCTAGCACTCTGGGAGGCTGAGGCGGGCAGATTGCTCAAGGTCAGGAGTTCGAAACCAGCCTGAGCAAGGGCGAGACCCTGTCTCTACTATAAATAGAAAAAAATTAATTGGCCAACTAATATATATAAAAAAAATTAGCTGGACATGGTGGCACATGCCTGTAGTCCCAGCTACTCAGGAGGCTGAGCAGGAGGATCGCTTGAGCCCAGGAGTTTGAGGTTGCTGTGAGCTAGGCCGACACCATGGCACACACTCTAGCTTGGGCAACAAAGTGAGACTCTGTCTCAAAAAAAAAAAAAAAAAGCAATATTTTGGTTCTACTCAATTTCTTATCTATATCCTCTTAGAACTACTACTGTTGTTACTATTTTTAAGGGCATTAATCAGTCCCTATAGAATACCTATCAGAGATTTCTCTTTCTTTTACAAGAAGACAAATTTGAAATTCCTAAATCTCTTTTTTTTTTGACACAGAGGCTCACTCTGTTGCCCAGGCTAGAGTGCTATGGCATCGGCCTAGCTCACAGCAACCTCAAACTCCTGGGCTCAAGCAATCCTTCTGCCTTAGCCTCCCAAGTAACTGGAACTACAGGCATGCACCACCACACCCAGCTAATTTTTTTCTATATATTTTTAGTTGTCCAGCTAATTTCTTTTTGTTTTTTTTAGTAGAGACTGGGTCTCACCCTTGCTCAGGCTGGTCTTGAACTCCTGACCTTTAGTGATCTTCCCACCTTGGGTTCCCAGAGTGTTAGGATTACAGGCTAGATTACATTTTTTTTTTTTTTTTGAGACAGAGTCTCGCTTTGTTGCCCAGGCTAGAGTGAGTGCCGTGGCATCAGCCTAGCTCACAGCAGCCTCAATCTCCTGGGCTCAAGCAATCTTGCTGCCTCAGCCTCTCGAGTAGCTGGGACTACAGGCATGCGCCACCATGCCCAGCTAATTTTCTCTATATATTAGTTGGCCAATTAATTTCTTTCTATTTATAGTAGAGATGGGGTCTTGCTCTTGCTGAGGCCGGTTTCGAACTCCTGACCTTGAGCAATCCACCTGCCTCAGCCTCCCAGAGTGCTAGGATTACAGGCGTGAGCCACTGCGCCCGGCCAAGATTACTTTTTTTTTTTTTTTTTTTTTTT
>VSMD01041785.1:0-12500 GCA_008750895.1 Mirza zaza
TATTAAATGAATGAATTCTTTGCATTATCTTAAGGGCTATCTGCATAATAATCCTAGCTATCAATAAACAGTAATTTGTTTACTCATTCCTCTATTGATAAACATTGGTGTATTCTTAGTTTCTCACTTTTAAAACAGTACTGCAGTTAGAAAGATGAGTGGAAAGGTGTTTTAAGCAATATGAATAGCATGGGTAAAACTCAGAAACATGAGAGAGAAATGACTTTTCTGGGGTATTTCACATTTTCATTGAAAATAGTATATGTGTTCGTATGTGTGCATGCACATTTGTAGTTGAAGTGGGTGAGTATTATATTTGGATGGCAAAAGTGAAATGAGGCTAGATGAGCAACAAGGTCAAGATCATAAAGTGCTAAATAAGTCATGTTAGGAAGTGAGGACTTTGTTAGTGGAGAGCCTTTGAAGAGTTTTAACTGTGGGAGTGACATGATCATATCTACCATGCCTGAATTTTGAGCTTTCCAGAAGTTGGAATAAAACGACATTTTATAGTCAATGAAAGTATCTGTGATTATAGAACTTTATTAAACATTTGGAATAAAATAAATCATAATATTTCTGTATTATCTAACTTTTGTTCTTTCTTCATTGTTATGATAGACTCTGAAATAGATTTTAATATAAACATTATATGATCACAATGGTAAATATTATTGAATTCTTACTATGTGAAGACACCGTTCTAAATATTTCACATATATTAACTTGTATGAACTCACTTGACCTGTACAACAACTGCTCCAATTTTATAAAGAGAACAAGACTGAAGTTACAGCCCAAGATAGTGGTAGAGCTAAGATTTAAACCTAGGAAATCTGGCTCCAGAGCCCATACTCTTAAACACTTCACCATACTGTTTACTCAATATGATTACTATTAAAATAGGTAAACAAAACTTAGTGAACTTACGTATGAAACTATAAGTCAAAGAATTAAAAGTTATATTTCCTCATTTACAGAATGATGACACCTCACCTCTGCATTCTCCTTTTATTCTAGTAAAGTTATTTCCTTTGTTAATATCAAGGGATAAAAGAAGTGAGTTTGCTGGCCAAACTGACATGAATTTTAATGTCATATATTATAGAAGAAATTGGTTTTTTAAATGGAAATTACTCTCAAAATTAACCAAAAATATCTTATCTAAAAAGTTAATGGTAGGTTGTATATTAATGTATAATGTTAACCTAATGAGTATATGTGTGTATATATACAATATGTATACATTCATAGCTATAGCTCTCAATAACATGAGAGGGGTTTTTTGTCATGATATCAAAATATTAATGATCTTTATAAGTATAGTAAAAACTGAATAATTTTCATAAAATGTTAATATTACAGAGAACCCACACTCACAACTAGAAATGTTCTTGTAGATTATCTAGTACAAATCCTCATTTTACCAGTGGGTAAATGAGGCCCAGAGTGTTACTTGTACAAGGTGGCAAAATTGAAACTAGAACTCAGATCTCCTGACTTACATTCCAGTCACATTCCACTCTGTAGCTTCATAGGTAATAAAATATTTTATACACTCTAATATATCTTATTAAACATCTTATAAATTATAAGATGAACATCATACTATTTTTGAGTTTCTTTCTTTTCTATCATTTTCTATATGCTGACACCTTTACTATTACTTGTGTTGTTTATCTGGTCTCATTTTGGCTGTTAAATATTTATAATTCTGTATTTCTATTGTTATATACTCTCAACATGCCACTGATCATCCTTTTTGTTTGCTTTTTGATGCCTTGTTTCCTGAAGAACTTAGACTATGGTTCTTTATATAGCCTTTACTCTTGTAATATTTAGAGAAAATTAGGAGCTGAGGAACCCCTTGAGCATGCAGGTTTTCAAATACATGGGCCAACAAGATGCAGGGATTCTTGTGGCCCATAATATTTCTGTTCTTATGTTCAATCATTGGTGGACAGTGAAATCTTTCAGAATCCAGGTAACTGTTTTCCCTATAAAACATTCTGATTTGTTATTTCTGAAAAAGTATCACTTAGACTATAATTAACCTCCCTAAACAAGCACATATGAAAACTCACATGCTGGTTCTAGAGTGAAATTCTTAGTATTATTGGACAAGTTGTGTTTCTTATAATATTTTCCTATTGATTACTTCTGTCATTTGGCATTTCATTGTTAGATGTTAGAAGTGGGAAATTGAAAATGTGCTAAACTAAGTAAAGAATCAATGTTGCTTCTTAAATGGATTGAGGAAAATTATTACCAAAATCAACTACCATGTTTCCCTGAAAAGAAGACAGGATCTTATATTTATTTTTCCTCAAGAAGACACCCTGGGGCTTATTTTCAGGGGATGTGTTATTTTCCCCTCAAAGCCTCAGCTTGCAGCACACACAGGATGGCCAGGACCTGACAAGGGGAGCCGACCTTGTTGGTGGGGCTGCCTGCACCTTTCTGGTCACCTCTGGGATAGTAGCTGTCATGATGGGGCAGATGAGAAGGGCTGCTGGTCTTCTTTACCGCTCTGCGACGAAATGCATGGGTTGTGCAGGTATACTGCATAGCCACGCCCATCACTAGGTCTTATTTTCGGGGTAGGGCTTATGTTGTGCAAATGCTTAGAAATCCTGCTAGGGCTTATTTTATGGGTAGGTCTTATTTTCGGGGAAACATGGTATCTACCACAATGGATTGTTTCATTTAGTTTTTTAAAAAGAGATGGCATATTATAGTGAAAGGAGTTCTGAGTTGGGAATTAGGACTTCTAGATTCTAGTCCTGACTCTGCCACTAGCTAATTAACTATGTGACATCAGGCGTATCACTTTCCCCTCTGGCTTTCAGCTTTCTCATTTGTAAAACTTGAGGGTTGAATGATCTCTTTGATTCTTTACAATATTGATTTTCTGAGCCTATGATTGTTTGAATAAGTACACTTAAACAAAGACATTTCAAGTTTTTTTTAATAGATATGATAGATTTTTAAAAAATCACCTTTAGATGTAAATTAATTGTGGTAGAACCAATGATGGAAAATATAGTAGGGAATGAATAAACTGTGCTGATTGGGGAAAATAATTTTTTTTTCTTTTTCCTTCATAACGTTTCTTTTTTCCCCTAAAAAGCTCACATGTGAAATGGCCTTTATAACAACTGTTTCAATTCAAATTTGGAAATACATTTGGAGCTATATACATATACACATATTAGAAATACTATACATACACACACACTTCCTCTCCCTTCTTCCAGGTCTCCAGTTCTCCAGTGTATGGGGTCAATCTGGGACTTCAGATAGGGAAAAATAAGCACATTTTTGCTTTAGTGCTAATGAGAACTATGAAATTTCAAGATAAAAAAACTTATTCTCAGATATCAGCCTGAAAATTGGATGTTTTGAAGTGGACTGGAAGGTTTGAAGCTAGGGGGTAAATTTTGGCACTCTGATTTTTGGGTAAATCATGTGCCCTCTGTGTCTGTTTCACCATTTATAAGTTGGTGGTGATGATAATAGCTACTTACATAGTGGGGTTTTTTAACTGACAGATAAAATTGTATGTCTTTATTATGTGTACAATATGATGTTCTGAAGTATATATACATTGTGGATTGAATAAATCTAGATAATTATTAACAACATGTATATTGCCTCATATAATTATCATTTTTTGGTATCTATTATACAACATAGCACTATAGTTAACAAGGTAGTTTTATGGCTGAAGAAACCTAATATACTTAAAAACACTTTCAAGTATTTTTGATCATTTTGATTATTATTATTATACCTGGTTTATTTTCATGTACAGGTGAACAAAATAATGTTATCACACATGTCTACTCATTGTATACAAGCTAAAGTTTTAATAGCTTATGAACACATTTTGACATAATCTTTTAGGCTAAGTTCATTTTTGATAGATTTTTATCACTTTACGAATTCAGAGGAAGTAGGTTAAAATGAGTAGCTTAATACTGAAAATTACTTACTGTATATTTTTATCTTGGTAGAGTTACCACCCTGGTAGAATTTCTGCCATGGTTTTTACTTTATAATAGTAATGAAATGAATGATAATAGTATCATCTCACTTTGCTGGTGATCTCTGCCTTATATTTCTTGGGCTGCCAAAAGAAGCTATTCTGGACTCTTTTAGGTGTTCTTAGCTGCTGTTGATTATTCAGTTCATTTGAACAAATGGAGGGAACAAAAGTTTGTATGTAGTCAACTCTTGATTTACCTTTGCTCTTAGTTGCACAAATAATTCCAAACGGCAGCTACTCCAGATATTTATATTTAGCTCATGAATGGATTTAAGTATTTATATTTGAATATAATATGTCTAATATTTGGGGAACTCATGTCTTTGACATGATAATTAAAACTTGGAATACATTGGCCCAATACTCTTACTTGTAGCGTGCATCTTCTTGGGAGGGTCTTCTTCGTTTCATTTCATTTATCTCCTTGCCATGCAGAAGATTGATGACGCTTGAATTACTTTTGTTTCTTCTCTTTTGTATCTGCTCTGATTGGCTAATTCACTCTCTGCTTGAAGAAAGATGTCAGAAAACCAAAATTTCCTACAAACGTTAACAGTTATTGTTTAACTGAATTCGGTTCCACACAAAAGAAACCTGAAATGTACCAAACCTATATTTAGTTACATTGGGTTATAGTATTTTAACCACTTGCCTATTTTTTTTTTTTTTGCATTTCTCAAAATTCTTAATTGATGCTCACTTTAGTATTTCAGATCCCCCCACCCGCCTTTTAAAAACCCTGGTAGTACCTCCTCTAATGTAGTTTTTATTACTATTAACTAACATAGTTACAAACTCAGGGATTCCTATAAAGCACTTCCTGAAAAGCTCCAGGATTGGCAGAACTCTATTTTTCCAAATCATGTTTAATAGATTTTCTTTGTATTTTGGTGTTTACTAATTTTCACAGTGCCTTTTTTCTTCATCTGGTTTAGATTTGTCAGTTTTTAAATTATGTGTGGTCTTTAGTAATTAACTATACTTTATTAAATACATTTATTTATGGATTTCGTTCATAACTTTCCAATTCCTTCTTCTTTTAAAGCTATTTTTGGAAATGTCTGGTTAGAAACAACTAGATATAAGCTTGAAAATATAACTAGAACTCAAGTATAGCTCAGTTTTACAGGGCTGGGTGATTTTCTTTCATGATCCTACTCATATAATTTGGGAATTTTTTTATGTTAGTTAGAAATTGCATATTAATTGTTATAAATTGCTACTAATTTCCTAGAAACTTAATTATACCATCTTTGGAATAAATGTGGGCTATAAATTTTCTAATATTGTCTTGTTGAACAGGGGTAAATACTTTTTCCAGGAATTTATTCAAAGGCCATTGAATCTATGGCTTTGTTGACTTTTTCAGTCTTACGTAGATTCCAAAAATTTGGTTGAATTTTCTACTTAAAATAAAGTGAAAAAGTTTTTGTTTTACTGTTTCTATGCTAGACAGGACATTCTACTAGTTAACCTTTACAATAAAATTCATTACTTCATTATGTATAACCCACGACCTTAGAATCCTGAGAAACAAATGCAAAGTTTCATTGATTTATGTGTTTGTATTTTCATCATATGAAAGATAAACATGTGGTTAATATCAAAATTAAAATTCATAATGATACAGTGCTATAAAATTTAGATATTTTAATATTCTTATTTTTTTACATGGGTATATTTGTGTTTAGTTAATTACTAAGTAAAATTATAAGTTTGTCTATTCTAAAATGGGAAAAATCAACAGGATATTAATATCCCCTTAATTGGGAATTACTTTTCATGAAAAATGTATTGACTATAAGAATTTTAAATAAAATTTTTTTCTTCAAAATACTTGGCACATGAGGAGCATTTGAACAAGCTTTATGAAACTAAGATTACTAGAGCCTATATATTATTAGGTTTACTCTACATGATGAGTCATGTCTATTTATCTATATTTATATAATATATAATTTATATATATTTATTTATTATGAGTTTCTACATATTTTAAATAGTGAAGAATTGAGCCTAATTATTCTATTATTGTACCATCCATATTTCAGGCTTGCCAACTACATAAATTCATGTTATGAAATTTTTATGAAATTTATTTATCAACTCTAGGGTTCTGTTTATGTAATACTACTTAGAAACTGACATTAAGTGAAAATAAGTTTTGACCAGGGTACTCGTATGTCCTGGTTTACTTGGGATTGTCCTGGTTTTTATGCTTGCGTTCTTGATGTAAGAATTATTAATAATAGTATCTCCTTTCATTTAAGAAACAGCCTAGTTTGGATGAGGTATATGAATGACTTCACATGATTGAATTCAGTTCAACAAGTATTTTTTAAAGACTTGCTATATGTCTAGAACTGTTCTAGGTTTTAGACAATCAGCTAATAGTAAACTGATTAAAAGAAAAATGACATACCAAGTAACTCAGAAGATTTTATACATTATTGTTGCCTAAAACGTGATTGAGTAAATTGTCTTTGTCAAGGAACATAGAAAAATAAATTTTCCATTGGTGCATGATAATTGAGTACTATTAGGATCACAGCACATTAGGTATTTAGACAGAAAGGAACCTATCAACATTTTAGAAAGAGATTAAGAGTTATTTTATAGATCTGGTAGTATGATGGAAAGCATGTTTTGTTTTTATAAAGTTGATGAACAATTGAAACATTTTCAACTTTGTTTTAAACTTGCGGGTGTAAAAGAAACGAGCTGCAAATACCCATTTGACTTAATTAAAATTGGTTTTGACAAGTAGATCAGGATTCTCAAATGGGGCTGCTTATAGCTTGTAAAAACTCATTTGATATACCTATTACTTACACTATAGAAAGTGAATCAGATGGACAAAATCTTCTTGGCTAATAGGGGTGTACAAAATATACAGTGAGAAAACTAGATGCATAGATTAAAAAATATTGGGAAACACTGATCTGGACCGCTTAATTAGTGACACAATCAGGGTCAATCTTCCAACTTTTGCAGTTCAACCAAAGAATGGATTTTGTCACACAAAATATAACTTCTGAAAACATTCTCCTAAAAAAGCATCAGTGGCATTAAGAAAGGTGAATTATTTTGTCAATCAACTGCCACTACTTTGGCAGTTATTTCTCTTGGCAATTAAGAATTAGAACTTGTTCTCTGATTATAGTGTCTTAACATGTAATTGAGTTTTATTGGAAGAAGGTGATATTAGAAAGGGTTAATTAATAAAATAATATAAATTCCTTTGAAATGTTTCTGGAATAATTGCTTAGTCCATATAATTTATACAGTCTTCTAGTGGTTCTGCCTTCTAAATTATAGTTTATGTTCTTAGAATGGTTTATTTGAAATTTTTCACACAATTCAAAATGAATTTATAGATGTAACATTTCCTGAGTAGACAATTTTCAAATTATTGATGTAGACTCAGTTCCCTTAGTTATTAGACTTCACTTATTATTCACAAGATATTACATAATATTGTTATAAATTAGCTTGGCTTTTAATATCACTGTATCCACTAATAAAGTATTGAAATTTACAAAAATGCAGAAAGAATTCTTGAAGACTATGTATGAAGCTATTGTCTTAAACTATTTTTCATCTTTTTTTCTTTTTCTCTTTTCTATTAACATTTCTGGTTTACTGGAAAGAGGCTGGGCTTGAGGATCAGACCAACTAGCTTAGAATCATAGCTCTATTAATTACAAGCTTTATGGTCTTGGACATATTTTTAACCTTCCTCATTCTCATTTTCCCAAGTTTGTTGAAATAATGATAAAAATGCTAAGTTCTAATCCTAGCACATAGAAAGTATTTGGACCATTACTCCATTGGTCCATTTGGACCATTTGCTCAAAAACCGTTTATTTAATCTGAATATACATTTCTTTAGTTATTCAAATTCTTTGTCTTCTCATTGGATTTGATTTTCTACTACTTCTACAACAGAGGGGATGGCCAGTGATTTCAATTAGTTACAATGGTTACTAAGTCAGAAGCAATTCAGATATGGCCCAAATACTCCTGGAATTCATAGTAATTGCTATGGCTACCTATCTCCAACTATTCTGAGAACTACTGACTTAGAGTTGGTTATTAGTTCATTTCAACTTTACTGAGCACAAAATATGTGCTAGGCACTGTGGTTATGCCAGTGCTTTGTCATAGAGATGCATGTGACATACACCCTGCTCTTAAAGAGCTAACAGTCAGGGAGGAAGTATATATTGTGGCCTATCATTTGTACTTCTTCTCCACCAATTTTCTTTATAGAGTATGAGTACCACTAGGATAGATTCTTATCTGATTGACAATAAAGGCTTTAAATGTGGATAGGGGGCCGAGAGAATCTAGCAGAGAATATGTGCTGGGGATTTGCATTTGCAGAGCCTGCTGCCTCTAATTCTTCTAGGACCACTGATGCTATCACAATCTTTAAAAAGCAAATACCTTTGTACGTTTTACCCTAACTTCAACTATTTCAATGATCTTATTGTCCTTTTAGATGTTTGTCTCTTCAAAAGGTGATGTTTACCACTGCTGAGGTTATTTTTCAGTACTACAACATCAGCTGTGGTATTCTATTCCCTATGAGGCTCAAATATTAGTATTTTTTTTCCTTTTTGCTTTTGAATTATATATTGAGCGTTTGCCTTCAAGTTAAAAAATTTGATTAAAAACCCTTGTTTTTCTTGATCATATAAAACCATGAACATTTTTAAATTATATTAGAAAGTGAGAGTTATAAACTATTTTTTAAACTCCATTTGTAACATATAATTATTGTTTAAAGTAATGCTGACACTTTTAGAACCTTGAATTAAGCTTTTCCATGTATTTGTAGAGAATGTTCTGGTACGAGACTAGGACATTCCATTTGTGACTAAACTAATTATTGTTTATAGGTTGAGTAAACATACGTTGACTTTTAATTTTTATAAGAAAAGGCTTATAAATATACTTTTGAATATTTTACTCATGCTCTATGTTAGCATGTTCAAAATAATCCTGTGTTATGAGACTCTTGATATTTTTGGATCTAGATTTTAATTGTCTTTCTTCCCTTCTTTGACATTCATTATTATTTGTGCCCTGAATATTATAAATTCTACATAGGGAACATTAAATAACCTTCATAGAAACTTTCTGAACATAGTGTGTTTCCATTATACAATAATATACAATATATACGATATAGTTGGCAACACCTATTTTATTCAGAAATCATTAATTTAATAAATTGTGACTAAAGTCAAAATTGTGAATATTTATACAGCTATATTCAACTATGAAAGAACAATCAAACAGCAATATTAAAATCAATATGAAATTTCCATTTCCATTTTACCTTTATAGACTCATATCCTGAGTTTGTGATGGGTAGGATCTGTGTTAGTGGCCTATTACTTGATCGTGTACTCTACACTGTAATTCAGGAAGCTGTGAACTATTTATGATTATATAAAAATGCAAACAGTCACCTTTAGTTGTTGATTGGTTTCATTTTAATTTAAAATATTTTATCCTACCTTCCCATCAAAGTCTCAGTACTGGCAACAGCCACACCCATTGGGATGTCCTAATAGCTGCAAACAACACAGAAAAAAAGGTGACTGGACTGGGCTCTCTAGATTGCTGACCAAATGACTTGGGGCAGGGACATGTTTTATGATACCAGACCTGGAATGGGGAATTCATAAACAAAACAAAATGGGGTGCTAACAGCCAGAGGACTGGTCAAATCAGTCTGGTGGGGAAAGCCAAACTTCCAGAATTTTAAGAGTCTAGGTCCACATACAAGGTCCAGTGAAATGAAAAATAGAAATCAAGGTCGATTTCAGCACCTGGAGTTTAGAACTTGGAAGGACAGATTGAGAGATAGACAGAGTAAGAGTGAGAGAATAAATTAGTAATGAAAAGAAGACTACAACAGTGGTGGATATTTGTGACTTGGACTAAAAAGTCAGCAGGAGATTGTCGTAGTCATTGGGCTATTTTACCAAAAAAAAGGTGTCACAGATACTTCCCAAGGTAAATGTTTTCATTTTAATAAGGACCTCAAGAAAGATATTTCAACAAAACAAAACACCCTTAAAAACAGATTATAAGGAGAATTTCAGCTACCTTGACCACTGGGTGAAGTAACTTTGAGAAGGTAGAATGTTTAGAAGTCCAATTCTCCTTTTATCCTGATGTTTAAGGGGGAGACTCTGTTGCCACACTGACAGATTTTGAATCCTAGAGAAATGATTTAATAGCTTAGGATTTGGGCAAGTTGCTTAACCTTTTCATGCCTCAGTTTCCTCATCTTTAAAATAAAGATAACAATATAACCTATTTCATAGGACTGTTGTGAGGAAGAAATGAGTTAATATATATAAAGCTTTTCCTAGCACAAAGCAATCACTATGTAAGTTTAAGGTATTATTATTGTATGAAGAGGCATATTGGGATAGGGCAGAGATTCTCTTGGTTTACACTAGGCAAATTGTAAATTCACCTTAGAAATGGGCATAGTATGTGTTTCTACAGGCAACTGTTCCAAACCTTACTTGTATCTGGGAAGTTTCTCAAACATCGCTGGGCTCACTTCCTAGATTTCTTCATGTAACTTCCTCTTGGCTAGCACCTGACCATCTGAGCCTATAGACAAACTGCACCAGGGCAGCAGCACACTTGACTCATGCAAATATTTGAGTGTATTTCTCAGACTTTCATGGGTGTTGTAAATATTGTCTCTGGAATGTTGGCGAATACCAGAGAGTGCCAGAAAGTGCCAAGGTCTGGGTAATCATTATATTTGGGCTTGGAACCAGGAGGCCATATGTTGTTGGGGTAGAGAACGGTTGGGGAATAAGTGTACAGATGATCTTGCCCAGGCTGGCTGTTAATTTCTTGAGTAACTGCAGGCATATCACTTAACGTCAAGATCTATTTTCATATCTATAAGATGTCAAAGTTCAATTTACTGACCTCTTTGGTTGTCTTATTGTTTAGCTGAGCTTTTTAACTTGTAAACAAAGCCTTACTGAGAAGTTGCATATTTATTTCTTTTAGTTGTATATTTTTAAGCCTTACATAGCATTAGAATTCTAGGTCCTCAAGAACATTGATCCTAACTTTTAGAAATTCAATGACTATATTCTAAGTCTGAGACGAGGGAAGATACATCTCCCTTAGACCCTAGACTTCCTTGGGTTAAGAGTCAGAAGACATGGCTGGGCATGGTGGCTCACGCCTATAATCCTAGCACTCTGGGAGGCCTAGTCGAATGGATCATTTGAGATTAGGAGTTTGAGACCAGCCTGAGCAAGAGTGAGACCCTGTCTCTACTAAAAAAATAGAAAGAAATTAGCTGGACAACTAAACATATATATAGAAAAAAAAATTATCCAGGCATAGTGGCACATGCCTGTAGTCCCAGCTACTCTGGAGGCTGAGATAGTAGGATTGTTTGAGCCCAGGAGTTTGAGGTTGCTGTGCGCTAGGTTGATGCCACGGCATTCTAGCCTGGGCAACAGAGTGAGACTCAGTCTCAAAAAAAAAAAAAAGAATCAGAAGACAAATTTAAATTCAAATGCTTTGTGACTTGGTCAAATTGCTTTATCTCTCAAAAGCTTAGTTTTTCATCTGTGAAATTAAAATAACAATGCACCTTTTAGGATGACGGTTAAATAAAATAACACATAAGAGCTTTTAAAGACCTCGTTAATAAGGTCTATTTTTCTTACTCCTTTCCCCTCCTATCTCCTAACTCCAATAGAGTTTCTAGAGAAAGAGCCAATCCTGCAATACTCAGGGATGATATTGAGACAAATAATTTTACTGGTTTTTTTTCTCTGTAAAGAACCAAAAAATTTCATGTTTCTGAAAAGCCAGAAATTACTATTTTTATGTGTAGGTTATGGAGATGTAGCCATTGGCTGATGGTCATCCATAGAGAACAGCAATGTAAAGGCAGTCTGTCTCATACTGAAGGAGAGATGTTTCAGGATACCTTCATTTCCGGATCCAAAAAGGATGGGCTAATAAAGCATAATGGGCTGAAGGCCCAGCTGTGAGGTTGGGAGCCTGGATGGCAGAATTCCATGGATTGTTCTTGCTCTCTTAGGATCTGTAGCATGAATAGACCTCAGTTGATCCAGGAATAGACTTCCTTTTGCAGCCAGGAAGAGGGGAAGTTGAAGGAGAGTTGCGTGTGCCTGGTATAGATAAAAGAGCCTGATCTTAATTTAGAAAGTACCTGAGTATCCTTGCCTTGTTTGTTCACAGCAGATTTTAATAGCATTTTAAATGAGAATGGTTTACCTTTTGAGGGAAATTCTCATCTATTCAGTGGGGAAAATAACCCCAAAAAACAAAAAACACAGGCTGTACCTCAACTCATGAGGCATACTTCCTGTGTAGTGATCCCTAAGTGATTCCTAAGAGCACAATTGCTGCATTTATTAAA